>WAAF01006023.1:0-34613 GCA_013400475.1 Tricholaema leucomelas
AGTCGTAGCCAGTTGGGGGAGCCTCACACTCGTTTTCCCAGTTCCCCTTCAGCTCAAAGGTCTCTCCATCCAGCACGATGAATCCACCTGGGGACACAAGAAGGGGCTGGTGACACATCACACACTCCAGGTGCAGACCAGTCGGTCTCCTTGTGGAGGAGTCCCGAACGCACCTTTGCCGTTGCCAGCTGGATCCCCCATGTTGGCAATCAGGACGTCCCCGTTGGGCAGGCTGTGGACTACAGCCAGGTGTGCCTTGTTGCACTTCCAGAAGACATCCACTGGCTCAATCATCTGGAAATTTTGACACAGACATTTCAGGCTCTAACTGCTTGCCTCATTTCATTCTCCATCAGTGCCTTTGGCCACCAGAGGCTTCTACAACTCTGACACTTGCAGGAGTTTTCTTCCCAAGAACTCCCACTCCAAAGGCTTACTTCTTCTTGCAGAGGTCACAGAAACCTCTGAGGTTCCCTCTACACAGAGAACATTGCAGCAACACCTAACTCATAAGCCTTTGTCTGTCCACCTCACTGTTCAGGTGGAGAGCAGGTGTTGGGTGTTGTGTGATCAGACCCTCTCTGAATTCAGCAGTCCCACAGGAAGGAACCCAGCAATGATTGAAGCCTTCCTTGGTCTACCAAGGAGAGAACTGAGAGGAAAACATGACTCAGCTCCCTCAAATCAGCACGGAAGAGAAGACGAAGAGAGAAGCCTTCTTCCCTGGGTATTATTCCAGAAGCACCAGTTCCCAACTCCTTCCCAGAAAGCTGTCTTTGAATCACCTCAGGCATACCTTGATTATCTTGGGAGCCCGGCACTGGGATCCCACATCCACCACATAAATGCGGGAGGAAATCAAAGAGGGGAGGATCAGCTTCCTTTTCGCTGTGACACTGTCAAAGCAGCTGCAGGCAGCACTCCAGCCCAAGCAGTGCAGCTCGTCTTTGAGGTTGGGCATGGGCAGGCGGTGGATCACCTAGGCAGCCAAGAGAGAGTTCAGTTCACACAGGGAGGCAGGAGAAATGGGGACCCTAATTGCTGGTACATGCTTCTGCCTTGGTGACCTCCATTGGGCTGTAGCTGGGACTGCCTGAGGGAGGAGAACACTGCTCCTGTGCTGGCCATTGCCCTTTGTGCCCTAGAGAAAGGTGGAGGTTCTTTCAAGACTGCCTCACTCTGTGCCACTGCAGTTGAGGGAATCATCATGGCTATGGAGAAATTGTGATCATCATCTTGGCAAAGCTGCTGCTGTGCTCTGCAGACTCCTCCCAGCAACCGAGTTCCAAGAGTGGTAAAGCACATAGTGGCTTGAAAGTGCATTGACTTCAGAGGTCTTGCAGAAATGGATTAATCAGGTTCTCTATCAGCCCTGATGTAGACAACCTGACTGAAACCCTCAGACAAGTCACTGCCCACTGAGGGTGGAGCAGACAGGTTGGTGTGGAACAGAATGCAGGACACTGCAGCTCTGAACTCTGAGAAGTGATGGCTGCCCTAAACTGCTGGCTCACTAGAGCCCACTGTCCATGCTGAGCAGCCCCTGACAGTGATTCAGAGCATGTGCTCAAAAGCTCACTCACAGCACCAAGAATCTCTGGAAGTGAGTTGGGAAGTGAGTCAGAGCCAACCTGTCCCGAGGACACAGAGATGGAGATGATTCAACCAGAGCCAAGCATACAAGAGAAGAAAGTGAGCAGGAAGGTGACATTCCCAGCAGACAATGTCCCTGTCTTGTGCACAACACCAGTGGAGAAGTGGAAGCTGAGTTGTGATGACAAAACTCCCAAGGGGATTCCTAGACAATCCCTGGCAGGGCTTGGTCAGGCAGCAAGAGACAAGAGTCATGTCAGAGTGGATGAGAAAGGAAGATGCCCAAAGGCAAGAAGTGAGGCATTAACAGCCAGCAGCAGGGCAGAGAGGCTGTTGAGCAGCCTAATCTCCCCATCGAGGCAGAGCAAATGCCTGCAATCTGGAGGCAGGATGAAGCACGGAGCCAGCAGCTGGTCACAAGCCAAGGCATAAAACAGTTGAGACACAGGTACCTGACTGTAAGTTGGAGACCTGGGGTTGAGGTCAACGGTGGCCAGGAAGTCAGGCTGGTCATTGCATGTCTCCCTGTAGGTACAGGCCACGTAGGCAACCTCCTCTCTAGGAGCTGGATGGACAGAAAGTTGGTGTTGAAGCAGGTCATGAAGCAGCCAGAAAGGAAAAGCAAAGCTTCAGCCACTCTCAGGTAGGAGTCAACTTCTTTCTCTGACCACCACAACCTTCCTGCTTGCTCACTGACATCTGTGCAGCCCTGGTCCATCTGACCCAGAGGGAAGAGACCACCACCAGTGGATGTCCCCAGAGTTAGAGGTCATCAGTGGTGGGCGAAGGCCCTCAGCACAGCCACTTCATCGCTGGTAGTCTCCACTGCCGTGGAGCTCTTCCCCCAACACCACCCACTCCAAGACACACTCAGGACTTGCCTTTCACAACATCTGGGCAGGTGGGGTACTCGTAGCACTGAGTCCTGCATCTGTCTGAAGGGAGAAGAAGAACCAAATGAGAAGTGTCCATGTGCTAAAAGGTCTCTTTGGCAGACTCTGTCCCCCCAGTGGACCTTCTGAGATGAAACTGCAACCTTCAGTCCCTTCCTTCTCCTTCCCGCAGCGCTGCAGAGCAACAAACCTCCCAGTGCCCAGGTGGGTTCCCAGGTGAGATGTCTGCAGGCTGCAGGCAGTGTCTGAAGCCAGAGGCAGGCTGGAGCTGCTGTGGCTGTGGGGAGCTGCAGAGTCTCTTACCCATGCTGAAGCCTTCTGGGTGAGTGTGGTCAAGAGCAGCGGTGCAGGAGCTGGAGGTGCAGCTTGCTGTCTGCTTTGCTGGAGTGGGTTGTGATGTGCTGAGGGTGCTGCGAGGGGAGCTTATATACAGGAGAGAGGGGTGGGGGGAGAAGCCACCTGCCAAGGGAGGAGCCATTGCTGCTGAGCGTTTGGGAGGTGCCAGCCCATGCTGCGGCTGGTTTCCGCCTTGGAAGCCACCAATCTGGGGGAGAATCTGCTGGCCAGGCAGGTCTTCTCCCTAAGCACAACCTGCTGGATCTGATCCTGGGGCTGTGGCCGTTTGCAGGGGACTTCTTCGTGCTCTGGAGGCCTCCCTGGCCCAGCCAAGACACCAGCTTAGGAAAGCCTTCCCCCGTGCCCAGGTTCCTGCCATCCAAATGTGCAGAGGCTGCAAATTCCAGAGGAGGGCTGAGAAGCCCAGCTAGATAATGGGCCCCATCAGCAGCCTGCTGGAAATTACAAGGTTGGAAAATGTGAAGGCCACTAAAGGCACCTCTGGAAGGTGGACCCTGACAGAAGGCACGTCTCTGGATGAGGGCTGAGCTGAANTCCTACTTCAGCAGTAGCCACTCAGTCTCCCTCCAGTCTGATCAACAAGCACCCAGAGCCCCACGGTGGGCACCAACACCGTGAAGTGCCTGGCACCAGTGGGGTTGAAACTGAACTAAACTGCCACAAATCACACCCAGGAACAGCAAAGGCCTCGTTGGAGAGCAGCATTTTGGATGAAGGTCTCCTGCTGAGATCACCTGACCTTGTCTGTCACCAGCTGCCAAGCTGAAGCAGGAAGAGAACACCAAGTGCCATGGAATGTGAGTATCATCAGATCTTGTGGAAGAGCTCCTCAATCAGTGGGCAGATTCCATGGGATAAAGAATTGCTCCACACAGGAATGCAGAAACATCTGACAATGCCATTAGAGGAGCCCTCAGGAGATCTCTATCAGAAGAGAGAGCTTGGCCCACCAGGACTGTCATTAGTGGCTATGTGCTTCCAGTACTGCACTTCAGCTATGGGACAGGTGGACAAGGGAGCAGCCTGACTCTGACAACCACTGCCCAGAAGTTTCTTTAGCTGGGCCCATGGTGTCAAATGCTTTGTTTCAGTCAGTAGAGAAGGAAAAGCAATAGGAGCTTTATGGCGGTTCATGGTCACTGCTTCCACAGAGAGTGGGAATGTCAATGTTCAGGTTGGTGGCATAGGTCTGTAGAAAACTGAATGGTACAATTGTTTGGGTTGGAAAAGCTCTCTGAGATCATTGAGTCCAACTATCAACCCAACACCACCATGGTCATTAAACCGTGTCCCCTTGTGCCATGTTCACACATTTCTTGAACACCTCCAGGCATGGTGACTCTACCACCTCCCTGAGCAGCCTGTTCCAATGCCTGACTACACTTGCAGGACAGAAGTTGTTCTTCATGGCAAACCTCATCCTCACCGGCACAATTTCAGGGACCAGCTTCATGTAATGTGGGCAGGAGGATGCTGTCCACTGAAGGGCACTTGGGCATGATGGGGAGATGCAGCCACAGCTCTGGTCCAGCTATAAGTGCAGCAGCTGAGACAGGACACAGCTTGCATATGAGCTGGCCTGGAGGCTGAAAGGCAGCAGGGACTGGGGGAATGAGGGCAGGCAGCATTACCCTGACCTAACAGCAGGCAGTCCTCAGCCCGGGAGCAGCTCCACAGAGTTCTTCTGAGAGCAGCTCAGGGACTTACAGTCTTTTCTGCTGTCCTGCTCAGAGCTCCCCATTGCTCTCCCACACTGCCCTGACTTGTGCAGAAGCGTTCATCAACCTTCAACCAAGCACAAAGGAGATGTTCAGGCATTGTACCTGCCTTGCTGCTGTCCCAGGCAGGAGCACAGCCAGGACCAAGGAGATGAAAGAAGCTGATGCACCATCTGAGGCAGTTTCAGGTTCCCTGCTGGTGCCTCTTTGCAGGCTTCTGCTGTCACGATGTAGCAGAGCTGCCTGTCCTCCTCAGAACAGCTCAACGTGGCCTTACTCATCTCTGCTGGCCTACTCAGAGCTCCCCATTGCTCTCGTGGTGCTTGGCTGGTGCCTCTTTGCAGGCTTCTGCTGTCACGATGTGCATGTCTCACTGTACCTTCTTCTGGCTCCTGCACACCTGCTCATTAAAAGGTTCATTACTCTTCCACTCATTAACCACCTTTGCTGGTCATCCCATTTGGCTTCCCCTGGTGACGTCTTTGGCATCCCTCACCAAACCCAGCTGTGGGGAGCAGAGTTTTCTAATTAAGCTGATAGCAGGGAGGATAAGAGCAGGCTCAGCAGCATCAACGAGCCAGTGTGTGATGGTGAATGGACAACTCCACCAGCGTGGTCTGCTCATGGCCCAAAAGCAGCTCCTGTGGCCAGCAGAGATGGGAAGCCATGGCATGGGAAAGCAATCAGGGGCTCCACAGACAGCCCATGCTGAGATGGCAACTGCTCCCCTCCTCCTGACCATCTCCTGCAGCCCTGATAAGGAAGAACATGCTGGAATTGTGCTCATGGGCAAGAGCAGGTGATGCAATTGGGTGCAGACTGACGCAGCACACAGACTGTGCTGGGAGAAGACTTTGCCTCACCAACACCACCAAGCCTGCCCTAAACACCCAGCCAGAATTCTCCAAACTATGGGAACAGGATCCAGCCTTCTCCAACTTCTCCAAGGGGAACTCTTCTTCCCCTCACAGATATTTGCAAACATTGATCAGCTCACCCCTCAGGCTGCTCTTCTGCAGGGCAACTTTTCTATTCTGAAATCCTTTTTTAGCTATAAAGAACACAATGGTTCAGTATCTATACAAGAATGAGATATTTCTGTCTAACTCCTTACACTAATACCTACAGGTTTTAATCCTCTCTCACCGGGAATTTTAACCCCTTTCAAGCATTCAGGGCGTTTAGAGGTGAGGCAGCAGCACTGAGCACTGACGGGACTGCACACGTCTCTGCCGAGATGCAGTACCGAGAGTTGAACACAAGCCGGCAGCACTGAGCACTGACGGGACTGCGCACGTCGCTGCCGAGCTGCAGTACCGATACGTGAACACAAGGCGGCAGCACTGAGCACTGCCGGGACTGCACACGTCGCTGCCGAGATGCAGTACCGACACTGGAACACAAGGTGGCAGCACTGAGCACTGCCGGGACTGCACACGTCGCTGCCGAGCTGCAGTACCGATACGTGAACACAAGGCGGCAGCACTGAGCACTGCCGGGACTGCACACGTCGCTGCCGAGCTGCAGTGCGGACAGTTGACCAGAGGGCGGCAGCACTGAGCGGCAGAGGTCGCTGTTTCTCTGAGCTGCAATCAAATCATTTTTGTGTTTTAAAGCCCTGCGGAGCTCTGCTGGGGATGGTTTGAATGCACTCAAATCCCCTCCATGGGTGTCGCCATGAAATGGGAGCAGTTTGGGTGTATGTAGGGAGCAGGATGTGCCATGGAGAAGGGGGTGGGAAATAGGGGGCGGTGCAGGGGTCGGAGCGTCCAGCGTGGTGGGGGGAGTGCAAGGATGTGAGTGTCCTCGGGAAGATGAGACAAGGATAGGGGTTCCGGGGCCGTGTCTGCAAGGAGAGGAGGCAGGGACAGTGACAAGTTCCCAAAGAGAGGAGATGGGGACAGGGTGTCCAGGGAAAGGGGACAAAGAAATGTACATGAAACGGGGTCCAGAGTTGGGTTCTGATATCTCCTAGCACGGGCAGGGACACCTCCCACGAGATCAGACTGCTCAGTCTCATCCAGCCTGGTCTTGAACATTTCCAGGGATGAGGCACAGCCTCCCTGGGCAACCTGTGCCAGGCTCTCCCCACCCTCAAAGAATTTCTTCCTCCTTGCCACTCTCCTTCTGCCCTCTCCCAGCTCAAAGCCATTGTCCCTCAGCCTGGCACTGCCAACCCTTGTCCAAAGTCCCTCCCCAGCTCTCCTGCTGCCCCTTCGGATACTGCCAGGCTGCTCTAAGCTCTGCCTGCAGACTTCTCCTTTCCAGCCTGATCAGCCCCAACTCTGCCAGCCTGTGCCCACAGGGGAGGTTCTGCATCCTCTGCTCATCTTTGTTCCCCTCTGGACCCTCTCCAACAGTTCCACGTCCTTAGTGTGCTGGGTGTAGGCCAATGGCTCAGCCAAACCTATCAGGACTATCTGAGGCACTGCCCCTGGGGCTGCTGGCAGCATGCCAGGCATGGGCTGGGCAAAGGGTGCTGCCCACGGGGCTGGGTGCTGGTCGAACAGCATGTCCTGTCTGCGGGGCTGGGTGCTGCCGGAGCGCAGTGTCCTGCTGGAACACCGAGTCCTGCCAGCACATTCCTGGCTGAGTCACGGCCAGCTCCTGCCTGGGCAGGTCCACGGTCACAGCCCCACGCTAGCGTCACACAGAGCACACATCAGCCCCACTCCACCCCACAGCAGCCATGCACTGGCATCACACAAGGCACACATCAGCCCCACTCCACCCCACAGCAGCCATGCACTGGCATCACACAAGGCACACATCAGCCCCACTCCACCCCACAGCAGCCCCAGGCTGGCATCACACAAGGCACACATCAGCCCCAGGCTGGCATCACACATGGCACACACCAGCCCCACTCCAGCCCATGCTCTGCAGCTGGGCCAGCCCCCCCCAGCCCCCCCCCGTGCATGTGCAGGTGTCTGAGTGCCCATACCCCTCCCCCTCGCCCCTGTGCCCCCCATAAACGCTACCACTGCAGAGCCCCCCTGCACTCTCTGTGCCTCCTCTGCCCCATACATAGCCCCCAACTCCCTGAAGCCCCCAAACAGGCTCTGCACCCCACACTGCTTACACCCCCACACACACACACAGCCCTGCCATGCACACTCCACCCATGCCAGGGAGGGACTGAGGAGGAGGAGGAGGAGGAGGAGGAGGAGGAGGAGGGAGGCCTTTATTGGGGCAGCCTCTTGCCCAGAGCCAGGCTTGCAAGCCGGGGATCCTGCCTGCCCCCACCCCGGTGTCACCCCACAGCCCGGGTGGAGGATGGGCAGCAGGCGCCCTGGTTCCTGGAAGAGCCCCACGTGACTTCCCCAGATGCTATTAACAGCTCCTGTTGCTGGGCAGAGCTTTGCCAGGCAGGTCAGAACCCAGGGGTGCTCCCTGGCACCCAGTCCTGGCACCGCAACAAGAGCAACCCAACCCCTGGGCTCAGCCAGGGGAACGGACAGGAACCCACCCGAGGGCAGCGACCCTTCTGCGGGACACCACCTGGCCAACCTGGGCACCACCCTTCCACCGGGAGCTGAGGCCCGGCAGGCTCACCACAGGAGGGCAGCGACCCCACCCCCATACCCCCCAAACCCGACAGCCTAACGCCTGTCCCCTCAGCACATCACCAGGCAGCCTCCCCCAGTGGGGACAGCCCCTGGCAGCTTGGCAGCCTCCCAGGCAGCTTGAGGCAGGGGCAGCACCCAGCACCCAGCCGTGGCCACCCTGCATAGCCCCGGGGAGGGGCAGGAGGAATGGGCATTGCCTCTCTCCAGGTCCGGGATGGGGCGGGGGGAGGGCTCCTGTCACTGCCCCAACTCCCAGGGGCCAAGCTCTGACCTGCGCTCACACCACTGGGTGCCCCCTCAGGGTGGGTTACATCAGAGCAGCAAGAGAGGGATGCAGCTGCAGAGCAGCCCCTCCAAAAGAACCTTCTGGACCTCCCCCCCGACCCGAGAGGAAAGAGCAACATCTGGGGCAAAAGAACCTTCTGGACCTCCCCCCCACCCGAGAGGAAAGAGCCACATCCGGGGCAAAAGAACCTTCTGGACCTCCCCCCCACCCGAGAGGAAAGAGCCACATCCGGGGCAAAAGAACCTTCTGGACCTCCCCCCCACCCGAGAGGAAAGAGCCACATCTGGGGCAAAAGCAGCTCCTGCCGTGGGAATGGACCTGAAACGTGACCCAAAGCCAGGACAGAGCTGGGGGCACCGAGCAGGAGTGGGCAGGGACTGAGCTCTTCTGCCCAGCAAAGGGGGGTTTGGTTTTGCATTTGCAGGGGGCACCACCCAGCAGCCCTGCCAGTGCTGCCTCCAGGTGTGCCAAGGCAGCTTCAGGATGGGTTTCAGGAAGAGTTTCTGCCCAGGAAGGGTTCCCAGGTGCTGGCCCAGGGAGGTGGTGGAGTGCCCAGCCCCGGAGGCGTTTAGGAGCTGCGTGGGTGTGGTGCCGAGGGCCGTGGGTTGGTAGCATGGGTGGGACTGTGAGCTGCAGGTGGGCAGCTGGGCTGGAGCATCTCAGAGGTCTCCTCCAGCCTCAGCAGTTCTACAGTTCCATAGCTGTGAGCTTTCAGATCCTCTCTGCTTCAGCCCTGCCTGGTGCACAGGAGGCAGCAGCAGTGGGGGTGCTGCTTTTCCAACGCTTCCCCCCCGGCCCGCACACTGCTAGCACAGAGCAGCACCCCCAGAGCCCACCCCAGGCAAAGGGAGAGCCCCAGAACAGCCAGGCCAGGTGCTGAGCACGGCGCTACCCTGCGGCACCGGCGGCAGGCACCGGCGGCTTCAGCTCCCCCTCCCCCGCCTCTTATTTACTCGGGAGGTTCGGAGAAGCCGAGGCAGAGTTCTGCGAAGAGCCCAAGGCTGGGACGGAAGAGGAAGCCCCTGGGGGTTATCGGAGCGGGGCCGGGCGGCAGCAGCCTGCTCTGAGCCTGCTCTTATCACAACACCGAGCTGCAGCTTCCAGGAAGCAGCAGCAGCTCCCCCTCAGCAGCTTTGCATATTGCCATGGCTAAGAGCCAGCTTTGCATGAGGGCCTTGCAGCACCCCAGGGGACACAGCAGGCTCGAAAATAGCCCAAAAAGACGAAATTAAGGAGGGGGGGAAGGGGAGAGAGGTGGCCACAAACACACAAAACCTAAACCAACAAACAAAAAACACCAACACCAAACCCATTCTTTGGCAGCACCTGCACAGCAAAGCCTCACCACTGCCTTGGTGGGGCCTTTGCTACCCCAAACAGCTCTGCAGGATGCCATCACCTTGCCCCACCGAGGCTGGGGCCAACAGTTTTGGGGCCAGAGAAATTCTTTGGTCTTCCAGAGAATTTCCCAGCCAAGGCTCCCACGGCCAAGCTGCTCTGGGCAGGAGGAAGCTGCTCAAATGAGGTCTGCACTCTCTAGTCCTAGGCAGGCCACAGGCTTCCTCCATCCCCATCCTGCAGGAGGAGTTGAGAGCAGGCAGGAGCACAGGGAAGGGGAGTGGGGGACACCTGTGTCCCTCCCCTAATGAGGCTTCCTCAGCAAGTGCAGAAAGGAAGGTCAAGACTAAAGCTGACAACCAAAGCCACCCAGACTGTGTCTTTGCAGGGGCAGAGCAGGCTGAGGCCCAGGCCCGGGAGTTCTTTCTTCCCCAACCCTGCTGCCAACACAGGGTGACTAACCCCAGCCCCCAAGCAGAGATGCCCACAGAGCCACAGCAGACTGCAGGGCAGGCACTGGCAGGAGCTGCTGCCCAGGCAGTAAGGCACCTCACAGGCTCTCCCCACCCACAGTGAAGAGTTCCTCAGCAGGGCACAGCTCCAGGGAGCCCTAAGAGGTGACACAAGAGCCCCAGAGAGGCTTTCTAACAAGCAAGAAGCTCTGAGCAGCACCTGTGCAAACAGGCCCAGGGCAGCAAAGCAGAGCAGCAGCATTTGGCTGGCACCTCAGCACCTGGCTGGAGGAAAAGAGCAGCTTTGAAAGGCCTGAGAACAAAAGACATTTATTGACTAAACCGAGGCTGGTTCAGCAAGTGAGCAGGCCTGACAATAGCACCACCCTGCAGCCTGGGTCTCCATCAGGCACCACTCAGGCTGCAGGTCAAGCACCACGGCTGAGGCTGTTCCTCCCTCTGCAGAATCCAATCCCACCGAGTGGAGCTCCCCCTCCAAGAGCCAACTGGACTCCCACAGCCAGGAGTGCTGCAAACCCACCCAGGAGCAGCTGGGGGGAAGCAGGGACCAAGCCTAAGGCTGGCAGCAAGGGGCACTTGCACAAAGCTGCAGATCCAAGCTGAGTTTTATTCTGCTCCAGAAGGTTTACATTCAAACATCAGCTTCGGTTGACTCATGGCTTAGAGGCTCAAAACCAAGAGAAGGAAGTGACAGAAGCCAACTTCCACAGCTCCCCCAGCCCTCAGAAGAGCTACAATAAACAACCCCCCCCAGAAATAAAACCAAACCAAGATTAAAACCAAACCAAACATCAACTGTTGCCAGCAAGCCGTGGGCAGGACGAGAGGCCTCTGATCTTTGCTGAGCTCCCCAGCAACGTTGCTCAAGTACACCAGAGAAAGGCTTGTGTGGAGTCAAGGCAGGAGAAGGCTTTGCCACAAAGCAAATGCTGCTCCTCGAGAGGAGCCAAGTGCAGGGCACTCAGGAGCAGCTCTTTTTGTTTTCCTTCTTGTATTATTAGCTCTGTAAAAATGTACATATTCTACAGCTGTATAGATATTTACAGGTTCTTTACAGCTCCCCCAGCCCACCTGGGGTTGTTTTTAGATACTTAGGAACACTCTTCCCCCCCCCCCCCCCCCCTCACCCACCCCTTGAGTTTGAAGCTGCCTGTTGTGTGCTGAGTCCCATCAGTATAGCTGAGACCGGGACGGGCTGCGGGCACAGCCCTGGAGCTCCTTCTCCTGCTCAGTGCTCAGCTGAAAGATCTGCTGAGAGGGAAGGAGCCTGGCAGGGCCCAGTGCTCTGGCAGGTGGTTGTAAGTCTTGGCTGCTGGCACAGCTCTCCCATTTGTGGCTGGTGGAAGAGTGCTCAGGCAGCAGTGCCCAAAGACTGGCACAGCCCTGGGGCGGGCACAGCACTCAGTGCTCTGCTCCAGCAGAGAAGCTGCAGGACACCAGCAGTAGGAGATGCAACTTCCAGAAACCCACAACCTTGAGACATCTGCTCCGTGTGCAGGGGGCTGTGCCCACCCCAGGAGCTGCTGCTGCTGCTCCCTGGCTTTGCTGCTAAGCAGACAGGTTGCCTCCAGGATAAAACTGAAGTGGTCAACTTGAGCTTCCCATCAGCATCCTCTCGCAGGAAGCAGAAGATGAATTCTGCCACTTTCTGTTCCCAAAGCACTCGATCCTCATCGGGACCCACACTCTGACTGGATCACCCTTCCTTCTTTCAGAGTACTGCTCAGGGCAGGCCTAGATGCTCTCCTCGGGTCACTCAAGTCCAGCTTGCCCAGCACTCGGAGGAGGAAGTGCTCAGCTCGCCAGCCCCACACGGGGCTTGGCCACTCCAGAGCTCTGTCCCTCTGCAGCTGCCCCTGGCTCACCGGATCATGTAGGCCAAGCTCGCCCCCACTCCAGCCACGCCTGCAAGTGCCATCAGCATCTTCCTGACGCTGCCTTCCATGTCCTCAACTCGAAAGAAGTCCACAAAGCCCTCCTAAGAGAAAGAAGGGAAAGTCATTTCCGTGCCAGCCACCCTCCCCTGCCAGAGCAGCGTGGCAAGAAAGCAGAGCAGGCTGAGGGCACTGCCCCTGCCCAGCACCTTCACCGAGGGAGCTCCCCCAGGCTCAGCCACAGGCTGCCCAGCAGAGGTGGCAATCAAAAGACAAGAAGTGAGAAGTGTAACAAGTGACAGGACTAAAGGAAATGGCCTCGAGTTGTGCCAAGGGAGAATCAGGTTGGATATTAGAAAGAAAACTTCTTCCCAGAAAGGCTTCTCAGGCATTGGCCCAAGGAGGTGGTGCAGTACCCACCCCTGGAGGGGTTTAAAAGAGGCATGGGTGTGGTGCTGAGGGATGTGGGTTAGTGGTGGTGGCTTAGCAGCAGTGGTAGCATTGTGAGCTGTGAGTGCTCAAAGACCTTTGAGACTCAATCTCAAAGGTCTCTTCCGACCTCAATAGCTTTATGGCTCTGGCAGTACCAAAGCCACTGTGGAGCAACTTCGAGCAAGGTCAGGGCACTGGGGACTGACTCAGTCTGGGGGTTGGGGAGGGACTTTTTAGGGTGTTGGGTAATGACAGGACTGGGGAGCAATGGGTCCAAGCTGGAGGGGAGATTCAGATTGGACGTTAGGAAGAAGTTCTTCACCATAAGGGTGCTGAGACCCTGGCAAAGGTTGCCCAGGGAGATGGTGGAAGCCTCATCCCTAGAGGGTGTTAAGGCCAGGCTGGATGTGGCTCTGGGCATCCTGACCTAGTGAAAAATGTCCCTGCCCATGGCAGGAGGGTTGGAACTGAATGATCCTTGGGGTCCCTTCCAACTTTGACAACTCTGTGATTGCTGCCTGGGGACTGAGTTCTGGGTTAAGGCTGCCTCAAGGGCTGCAAGGAGCTCCTCTAACCCCACGACTGCAGCTTTAGTCACTTCAAGACTGTGGTTTTAAGTGGAGCAGTGAGTCAGTGCTGTGCTGACACATGTGGCTGTCAGCAAGGTGGTCACAGAAACAGGGGAGAAAAGAAAAAAATCCCAACCACCCCCAAAAAAAAACCTTCTCGGATTGGTCTAAAAGAGCTGCCAAGTGCCTGGGCCAGGCAGTGACTCACCCAGCCCCCCTGGCTCGTCAGCCACTCGCGCTTGGACGAGACGAGTGCGTCGGTGATGATGGCAGCCAGAGAGCTGATGCACTGCTCCTGCTTGATGCTCTTCAGGTGTTTGGCAACGAAGGCACCAAAGGAAATGAGGGTCACCACCCGACCCCAGTTTGTCACTCCGTCACTGAACATGTGGGCAGCCACCTCGCACACTGACTGCAGGTCCTCCTCTTTCTGGATCTTCAGCTTCCGAAGCATTCCTGCAAGAGAGGCTTGCTTTAGAGGCAGGCATGCACAGAGCCCCCAAAGCGCCAGAGGGCTCCCCAAAAGCTCCACAGGGCCACCAGTGAGAAGATGCAGTCCTCACACTCCGGGTCTAAAAGCTGCCAGAGTCACTGCCAAGTCCAGAGACTCTCTAAGGTCTGGAGAAGAAGACCTACAAGGAACGGCTGAGGGAGCTGGGGGTGTTTAGTCTGCAGAAGAGGAGGCTGAGGGGAGACCTCAGTGCTCTCTACAGCTCCTTGAGAGGAGGCTGGAGTGAGGTGGAGGTTGGACTCTTCTCCCTAATATCAGGTGACAGGTGAGGAAATGGCCTAAGCTGTCCCAGGGGTGGTTTAGGTTAAACGCTGGAGAATTCTGACCTGCAGGAGTGGCCAGGGACTGGAACAGGCTGCACTGGGAAGCGGTGGAGTCCCCATCCCTGGAGGTGTTCAAGAAACATGTGGCCATGGCACTTGGGGACACGGTTTGGTGGCCATGGTGGTGCTGGGTTGCTGGTTGGACTCAGTGCTCTCAGAGGTCTTTTCCAAATGAAACAATTCTGTGACTTAAGCTGTCGGTGATGGAGGGCAAAGAGCTGCCTGCCTCTGCAGAGGGAGCTTGCCCAGGCCAGACCAAACCCAGCCTGTAACCCAGATCTAGTTCCTCCCTCCCCGTCTGAGGCACAGCTGCCACCTCCACGCACCTCGGTGCCCCATCTCAAGAGCTTTAAAGCCCTACCACGTCAGAACTCCCAAGACACAAACTGGTTTGCAGCCTGGCACAAAGCCTGGTCCTCGAAAAGCAGGAGAGTTGGCTCCATCCAGACCTGTGCCACCAGCTCATGACTGGAACGAGAGAATTCCCCAGCCTGACCTGCAGTGCCCCCTGATGAATAAGCAAAGAGAAGCCCTTACAAAGCCGAAAGGCATTGCCTGTTGTTGCACAAACTAACAGGAAGCCTTCCCCGAGCCAGTTCCTTTTCTGCAGGCAGGGAGGTAACCACCCACAGCTCTGCACATTCCTCCCGAGCGTGGCTCATTCCAGAAGCATCTCCCTCAATCTGGCCAGGGTCACTGGACCCAGTCCTTAATATCAGCTCAGCTAAAGGCACAAAGAAGAAACCGAAAGCCTGTGGCGCTGAAAGCTACCAATAAAGAGAAGCTGAAGCGTCCTCCTGCCAGGCAGGCAACTGCGGCACAAGCCGAAAGGCAGACGCTAACCTTCCGCGCCAGGCACCATCCCCATGCGGGATCGGATACACCTAAAGCAGTCCCAGCACAGGCTCCGAGGGCAGGAGCTCAGCCCCAGCACCCCGCACGGCTCAAGCTGGCCTCAAACAGCTCATTTCCAAGTTACACAACACCAGGTCAAAACTGTCAAGTTCTCACTTCCAGTCCGTTCCCTTCGCTCGAGCAAGCCCCGGCCCCGGGGTCAGGTTTCCGTGGCTATTCTGAGACTTCTTAGAAACGAGCACAAGACAGGAAAATAGCTGTAACCCAAACACATCCTCCCGGAGAGCTTCTTCCCTTCCTCCCCCTCCCCCCAAACCCTGCTCCACCTGAGGCAGGGGCGGAAGGAATTTGAATTCCTGAGCTAATCAATCTTGGGCCGTTCGGGATTATTTGCATGCAGCCATCCCGGGCCGAGCGGGAGGCCAGAGGGAGCTAATCTGTAACCAGATTATCTGCCCCGCACACGCTCGCAGAGGCTTCTCCACCTCCCAGGCGAGCAAAGTTCAGTTTCATTTTTAATCACGTCTCAGCTGTTCGGGCTCCCTCGCCAGCAGGGTCACTTCCCATCCGGCAAACGGCCCCAGCCCGGGGCCCACCCCTGCGCTTCCCCCTAACGCCGAGGAGCGGTGGGGGTGGTGCAGAGGTTCCCCGCCCGGCTCCAGCTCCCAGGGACAGCTCCGGCCCCGGCCCCTTCCCCGTGCAGCAGCCTGCAGCCCACCCACGCCGAGCGCCCACCCAGGCGGAGAGGGCTCAGAGCTCCTGGGGGTCCCTGCGCGCCGCTTCCCCAGGGCCAAGCCCCCACGCCCACGATGCGCCCCCCAAGAGCTGTGACCCATCTCCAACGGCAGGGCCGAGGCCTCACCGCCGCACCCACCGCGGCGGGCCCACGGCAAGGCCCACGGCAGGGCCCGCGGCTCCCGCCCCACGCCGGAGAGCAGAAGGCAGCTGCCACCCACCCTGAAAGGCGAGTTCGTGTTTCTTCATGATGCCGTTGCCGACCCTCCGCAGCGTCTCCAGAGCCTTCTCCATCACGGCATCGCCCGACCCGCCGGGCCGGCCGGGCCCGCCCAGCAACCCCGGGAAAAGCTTCTTGGCGCTAGGCTCGGCCTCGCCCGCCGCTTCTCGTAGGTAGCGGCTGATGAGTTCCAGCGAGTCCTGCCGCAGCCCGTCGGGGGGCCCGGGCGGCGTGGAGGGCAGGGACCCCCCGGCCGGACCGCGATCGAGGTCGGGCTCGCAGCCGTCCAGCTCCTGCTCGGGGCTCCACCGCGCCGCCGGGGGGGCGGCGTCGCAGCCAATCAGCGAGCGGGGCGCCTCGGGGGGCCCACCGGCGGCCCAGCGCCCCCCTCCGGAGCCGAGCAAGGCCCGGGGGACCTCGGCGGTGCTGGCGGGCGACGGCGGAGGAGCCGCCGGGCTTGCCCCCGGTGAGGTGGGCGGCAGGGCCGGGCCGCCGCCGCAGTAGAGGTTCAAGCTGATGACGGCGTTCCTCTTGACGGCGAACATGGCGCTGCCCCCGCTCCAACGGCCAGCTGCGCGGCGGCGAGCGGCGCTGCCGCTTATATGGCGGCGCTGACGCACGGGGCGCGGCCGGGGGCGGGGCGAGGGAGCGCCGGTTCCGCTTCCGGCCTCGCTTCCGGCCCCGCTTCCGGCCCCGCTTCCGGCCCGGCCCTGTGGAGGGAGCGGCTGCCGTGGGGCAGGGGTCGCCGCTCGCCCCGCGGTGGGGTTGGTTTTTTTGGGGGGTGTTCCGTTTCGGGCCGCTCGCTCCCGGGAGCCTGTGCTGGAGCCCTCGGCACAGGCAGGGACCTGTTAAGAGTGGGGCCGGAGGAGGCCGCAGCAGAGCGGGCAGGGCTGGGAGCCCTCCGCTGCGAGGCCAGGCTGAGGGCGTTGGGGGTGGTGCAGCCTGGAGAGGAGAAGGCTCCAAGGAGAGCTTACTGCGGCCTTTTACTGCTGGTTTTTAGGTGTCCCTGCCGGCGGCAGGAGGGTTGCACCGGAGGACCTTTAAAGGTCCTTTCCAGCGCAAAACATTTCTGTGAGTCTTAGGTCGCTTTCCACCCACTTTGCATTTGACCTGGTTCTGCCTGGTTGAAGCAATCTCCCACCCCCCGGGGACGCTGCCCCCCTGGGCTGCCTCATATCTCTTTCCTTTTCCACCTCCTTGGCTCCAGCAGCTCTGCGAAGGCATCTCCGCAGAGCAGGGCAGTGCCCCATGCCCTCTGGACTGTGGGCAGGCTCCATCCGGGGTGGGTCACAGGTGACCTTGCCCTGTGTGGCCAGATCTGCTCTACCATCACCCTTCACGTGGCACTTGATGGGCACTTGAGGAGCACTTTGGCCCTCTTGGGCACTGGTTCTCAGTTCTGCGCTTCCCTGGTCGCAGGTCATAGAATCAGGCAGGTTGGCAGAGAGCTCCAAGCTCAGCCAGCCCAACCTAGCACCCAGCCCTGCCCAACCAACCAGACCATGGCACTCAGTGCCCCAGCCAGGCTTGGCTTCAACACCTCCAGCCATAGGCACTCCACCACCTCCCTGGGCAGCCCATTCCAATGCCAATCACTCTGGGCACAACTTCCTCCTCACAGCCAGCCTGACCCTGCCCTGGCACAGCTTGAGACTGTGTCCCCTTGTTCTGTTGCTGGGTGCCTGGGAGAAGAGCCCAACCCCACCTGGCTACAGCCTCCCTTCAGGCAGTTGTAGACAGCAATGAGCTCTGCCCTGAGCCTCCTCCAGGCTGAACAATCTCAGCTCCCTCAGCCTCTCCTCATAGGGTTTGTGTTCCCTTCACCTCCCTTCACCTGCTGGGACTGAGCCAAACAGTAGGGAATGAGTGCCAGGAGGATGAGCCAGCCTCTGCTGGGTGATGCCCAGTGACAGGCCAAGGGGCAGTGGGTGGAAGCTGAGGCAGAGGAGGTTCCACGTGAACCTGAGGAGGATTTTTTTTCCCTGTGAGAATGACAGAGCCCTGGAACAGGCTGCCCAGGGGGGTTGTGGAGTCTCCCTCTCTGGAGATAGTCAAGAACCACCTGGCTGCATTCCAGTGTGACCTGCTCTAGGTGATGCTGCTCTGGCAGGGGGGGAGCTGGACCAGATGATCTCAAGATCCCTTCCAGCCCCTGACATTCTGTGGTTCTATACAATGCCCTCAAAACCTGCCCAGATCTGAGGCAGAAGCCACGTTCCCTGGAGAGGCCAATGCCATGGCTTCACTCTAGGGTAGGGAGGGAGGAAAGGAGATCTCCCCTGAGCCTCTTTTGCTAGACCCCTTACTGGGGCTGTGTCCTGGGGACAGCTCCATCCCCTGGGACAGGCTGGGATGTGGGGCAAGAGTCGCTGCTGTCCTGCAGGCTTTCCACCGGCACTGATGCAGCTCAACCTGCTCCAGCCTCGGGGCCCTTTGGTGCCTAACCAGACCCAAGGATGGTGTTGGAGCTCCCAGAAATCACACTCCTGTTACCCTCTCTGAAGGCAGTTTGAGGTTTCCCTGTGCCCCCCATGGCACACAGGTCGCCTTGGACAGTTGCTGTGGCCTCTTGGCATCGCTGCTCCATCCAAAGGCCTGCAGCAGCAGGGCACTGGCCCCCAGCTGGGAAGGCGGTGCCAGTCAGCAGCCACTGGCACTGCACTGGCACCAAACTGAGGCACGGTGAGAGTGAGCTGTTGGAAGAAGGCCACAGTGGTGGGGAGTGGCTGCTCTCCCCTCCCGGGGCAGGGAGGTGCTCTCACTGCTCACCCCTGAGCAGCCCTGCCAAAGGCACCCAGCAAACACCACAGGGCTTGGGGGCTGGGAGGAAGCCCAGATGGAGGCAGGGAACAGCTCCTCAAGAGGCTCCTTCCACTGCAGAGAGACAGTGAAGAGCCAAGGAGCTGCCAGCAGGGACAGAAACTGTGGCAAGCCCAAGCCTCTGCTACCAGCCTCAGGAACGGCAGAGGAAGCTGCGGTGCCTGCAGGGCAGAGTCCTCTTCTCAAGGGCCCCAAAGTGCTCTTGCCCCACACCTTTTAACAACCAAGGATCTGCACCCACCCCGGGTGCCCCTTCCCAGCTCCATTCCCAGCTGCCAACCCCCACAAATCAGGAGGAGAGCAGAACTGGGCTGCACTGGGGCCTGGCAAGACTGATCCTGGCCCCTCAAAATCCTTCCCATGGCCCCAAGGAATCCCTGTCAGGAAGCAAATTCTTGGCAGCAGGAGCAATAACAGAGCCGAGCTGGGCTGGCTCCGGCGCCTGGGGCAGCGCCCAGTGCATATTTCCACAGCAGTGCCAAGCTCCAGAGCACAAACAAACACCAGCAGAGAGTTGGCACCAGGCTGGAACAGTTCGTCCCTCTGCAAACACCCAGCCCTGGGCCCTGCTCTGCAGTGGTCCTGAGGGGCTGCAAAATGCCCAGCTTGGAGGGGGGAGGAGGAGGAAGACTCCTTGCAGAGTCTTCATAGAGCTCAAATGGGTTTCTGTGAACAGCAGCCCCCAGCCCTGGCACTGCCAGCTGGGCTGCTGAGCTCTAAAGGAAACATCAGGGCTGATGTTGACACCTGCAGGATGGCTGCCAGCAGGGACAGAAGGAGCCACAGTAGGGCAAGGCAGGAGGATGTCACCTCGGGGCAGCTCTGACCACTGGGGAGGGCACCCTGGGTCACTGGCCACAGCAGAGGGCTGGCAGGGATCTGGTGTGGAGGCAGGAGGGTAACAACCTCCCTCCCTCTGCTCCCATCCAAGCCTCAGCTGTGCACCGACCTGGGCTCCGTGGCTGTGCAGGGCTGGACCCCATGGACCATCCTCCCATGGTCCCATCACTGAGCCATGGCCTCTACACACCCCACACCCACCCAACAGTAACCTTTGTGCCCTACACACACCCCACGGCCCCACAGAACCCACAGCACAGCCCCCCCACGGCCTCAGCACCAGGGAACAGCCCTGCCAGCACCCCACAGCCAGAGGCTGCACAGCCTCACTGCTGAGGGGCACAGGATCAGAGGATGCCAGGGCTGGAAGGGACCTCCACAGATCCTTGAGTCCAACCCCTGCCAGAGCAGGACCAGAGAACCCAGCACAGGTGGCACAGGAACACATCCAGACAGGGCTGGAAAGCCTCCAGAGGAGACTTCAGAACCTCTCTGGGCAGCCTGTGCCAGGGCTCTGGGACCCTTCCAGTACAGAAGTTCTTCCTCCTGCTGAGGTTGACATTTGCTGTGCTGCAGGTTGTCCCCCTTGCCCCCTGTCACTGAGGTTCCAGAGCTGGGCATGAACCCCCACAGGCATCTCCTGGCTCCTTTGCCAGGGAACAACCCAACACAGCCCCCAGAGTCTCTTCTGATGTCCAACCTAACCCTCCCCTGGTGCCACCTGAGGCCCTTTTCTCTCAGCCCATCACCCCCTCGCTGCCTGCCTAGCTCTGGGTGGGGGTGGAAAGAACTCCTACCCTTGGCCCCAGGTGGCTCCTGCTGCTCCTCACCCTCTGCTCTCACCACCACTTCCCCTTCCTGCAGCAACAGCAGCAGCCTGGCCCAGATGGAGAAGCAGGACCTGTGCTTAGGAGCTCTGCCTTCCCTCTGCCCATCCTCAGCAGCCCCTCCACATTCTTTTTCCTGCTCCTGCCCCCCAAGCACCACACTCTAGAAGAGAGGAGAGATGAACCTTTACAAAATTAGATGTATTTTTATATATCCCTTTCCCATCTATTTACAACATGGCTGGGACAGACAGCACAACACCCCAGGAGGCTGCACAGCCACTGCCAGCACTGCCCTGCCCACATCACACAGGGGTGGGAAAGGCAACAAGAGACTGCAGCAGTTCCAGGTGGGCAGCTCCCTCCCTACACACACACACACACCCCACACACTTCCCCCCCCAGCTACACTTCTCTGTTCCTTCCACCCAGAGAAAAATGTCCCCCAAGGCCCCAGGGCTGGCAATGGAGAGGCTCCTGCTCAGAGTGGCCTGGGAAGTGGAGCTATGGCTGGCTTCATAGTCCTAGAATGGGTTTGGGTTGGGAGGGACCTCAAAGCTGCTCCAGCTCCAACCCCCTGCCATGCCCAGGGACAGCTCCACCAGCCCAGGCTGCTCAAGGCCTCATCCAGCCTGGTCCTGAACATCTCCAGGGAGGTGGTGGAGCACAGAAGCACCCAATGTGATCTTGATCACATTGGGTGCTTCTGTGCTCCACAACCTCCCTNTTGCCCAGGGAGGTGGTGGAGCACAGAAGCACCCAATGTGATCAAAGATCACATTGGGTGCTTCTGTGCTCCACCACCTCCCTGGGCAACCTGTGCCAGGCTCTCTCCACCCTCACTCTCAACAATTTCCTCCTCCTCTGCTCTCCCTCTCCCAGCTCAAATTCTTTGTCCTTCCTCCTGCCACTCCCAGCCCTTGTCCCAAGTCCCTCCCCAGCTCTCCTGCAGCCCCTTCAAGCTCTGCCAGGCTACTCTGAGCTCTCCCTGCAGCCTCAACAGCCCCAACTCTGCCAGCCTGTCCCCACAGGGGAGGTTCTGCAGCCCTCTTGCTCAAAGCCCCTATGGCTTGCTCCAGACTCTCCAGAGGCCAACACAGGTGCCCAAGCACACCCTTGGCAAACACCCTCCCAGGAGGCACCATCAGGCTCCAGGAGCAGCAGGAAACTGTAGTGGAGATGCTTAGGAAAGGCTGAGTCAGGCAGCCAGGAGCACACAGAAGGGAGGCCACGTGCAGAGCATCACTCATTGCCTCCCTGCCTCTGCTTCCCCTCACCCAGTGGGAATCCTTAAACCCAAACTCACAGACACCCTCCCCTCTCCCCCTCAAAATCAGGCCTAAAGCAGCCAGCAGGGACACTGAGGACCTTTTGCTGCCCAGGACAGGAGGCTGCACAAGAAGCAGGCAGCACCCTGCAGGCTGCAGCCACCACACCAAACCTGGCTGGGGGTTGGGTGAGTTCTTTTTTCTCCTTTTAGTTCTTGGGGGCTTTGTTTGGGGTTTGGTTTGCTTTGGGCTTGTTTTGGTTTGGAGATTTGTTGGGGTTTTGGTTGGTTTGTTTGTTTGTTTTTTTCAGGTTTGGGATAAAGAAAAGGCAAAAAAAGTGAGCAAAAGCCAGAAATAAATTCAAGCTTGGGGTGCCTGAGGCTGTGCCCAGAGGTTTGCCTCTGTGGTCTTCTCCAGCTCCATGCTCTCTGACTCTGGTGCTTCTCCTGGGTGTTCACTCCCAGCCCTGCCAGAGCTCAGCTCCAACAGCTCACATCAACCTCCTCAGCTGCCCCTGAACCCCTCTCTGCAAGCACCAAAGTCTGGGCCTGGGGCTGCACAGCAGCAGAGAGGGCACTGCCTGCCTGCATCCCCAGTGGCACTCAGCTCACCTCTGCTGCCTGCCCAGACAGGAGCCAGCACTCACCCTTACCAAGGCCTTGCTGGCCAGAAGAGAACAGAGGAAGGGAAACTGGCCCCAAACCCTATGGGGCAGCTGACAGCCTGATGCCACATCCCTTCATGCCAGCCTGATGCCACATCCCAGCCCTGGTGAGCCTCTACCCAGCAAACACCTCAGCTCCAAGTCCAACACTGTCCTGTCCTTTCTGCCAGCAGGGCACAGAGCCCAGACAGCTGCACCAGCAGGAGCCACCTCATTTTCTTGGCCTATCAGCCAATTTCTTCCCTTTGAAGCTCCAGCATAGCCCCTCCCCAACCTCCCAGATCATCTCTCACCACCTTCTGCCCAACCTCTTCTTCCTCTGCAGCCACCTGCCAGGCTCCATGCCCTGCTCTCTTACCCAAGTGCCAAGCACACAGCACAGGAGTCCTCTCAACACTTCCCTGCTTCTCCTGAGGCCTTCTCCTTGCCTTCTCCCAAGCAGCAGACAGCTCCTGAGTGGCTCTGCAGGTGAAGAAGGTTGTTCAAACAGCACCAAAACTTAAGGCTGCAAAATTGACTGCCTGAAAATCAAACCTCCCTATGAGTCCCAGGCAGGGGGACCCCTCCTGCTAGCCTGCTTTGGAGGGTGGGAAGAGGGCTGTGGGGTGGTGTTCACTGTTAATACTCAAAAGAACTAAGTGGATCCTTGGTGCTCCCTTCCCTAAGGTACTGTGAAGTTCAAAACCATTTTTAGCCAAAAGGAGGAAAGAAAAAAACAAAACCAAACAAACCCAAAACCAAATAAAGAAATAAGAAAGCAAAAACCAACCAAAAAAAAACCCCAACCCAAGCAGGCTGTGAGTGCAGCTACCCTGCCAGCTTGCTGGTTACAAGTGAAGATTTTCTCTGTGGGAGGTCCTGAGGAGTGGGGATGTGGTCTCCTGTCACCAGGTTCTTGTCTGGCCCCATGCTTGGTAACTGCTTGTTCTTCATCTTTGCCTTGGCCATGTTGTAGTCACCAGAATCAAAGTACTTTTGCTGCAAGAAGGAGAAGAGTTTGGGGTTACTTTGGTTTGCAGGAGCCTGGGGGCACAGCAGAGGTACAGAGGCCTGGCCACAAATTGAAAGAGTTGGGGCTGTGCAGGCTGGAGAAGAGGAAGCTCCAAGGGGACCTTCTTGTGGCCTGCCAGGATCTGAAGAGGGCTACAAAACAGCTGGGGAGGGACTTTTGAGCCTGTCAGAGAGTGCCAGGGCTGGGGGGGATGGAGCAGAGACGGAGGTGAGGAGAGTCAGGCTGGAGGTAAAGAGGAAGTTCTGCAGCATGAGAGTGGTGAGAGCCTGGCAGGGGTTGCCCAGGGAGGTGGTTGAGGCCCCATGGCTGGAGGTGTTTCAGGCCAGGCTGGCTGAGGCTGTGGGCAGCCTGCTCTAGGGTAGGGTGTCCCTGGGCATGGCAGGGGGAGGTTGGCACTGCCTGATCCTTGTGGTCCCTTCCAACCCTGGCTGATTCTATGATCCTTTTGAAGGAGCTGTGCTAGTTTGAGCCTGGCTGGGATATTCAGTGAGAGGAATTAGATGCTAGGCTGAGAGAAGGAAACAAAGGTGCTGGCTGCTGCACTCATAGGCTTGCTGAGATGTGTAAGAACAAGAACACATAGAAAACAGAGTCCCTCTCTGGCTTTTGGGCTGCACTTCTCCCTCTAACCTAACCTGCTGCATGCCTAATCCTTCTGCTTCCTAACCCCCCTGGCTAACCCTCCAAACTCACCCTGAACATAAGGCAAAGTCTGGGCTAAGGCAGAGGGGTGGGAAGAAGGTGGGAGGGTGGTTGGGAGTCCCCCTGGGGACTCTGGTTTCTGGGGGGGCTGCTGTGCTTCTGTTTGACTTTTGTCTGTTTCTGTCTATAGAATCATAGACTCAGTCAGGGTTGGAAGGGACCACAAGGATCAGCCACTGCCAACCAGGTGGGGTTGGGCTCTGCTGCCAGGCAGGCAAGGCCAGAAGAAGGGGACAGAGCCTCAAGTTGTGCCAGGGCAGGGTCAGGCTGGCTGTGAGAAGGAAGTTGTGCCCAGAGAGAGTGATTGGCACTGGGATGGGCTGCCCAGGGAGGTGGTGGAGTGCCCATGGCTGGAGGTGTTGAAGCCAAGCCTGGCTGGGACACTGAGTGCCATGGTCTGGTTGGTTGGGTAGGGCTGGGGGAGAGGTTGGCATGGGTGAGCTTGGAGCTCTCTGACAGCCTGCCTGGCTCTGGGATTCTTCCAGTGCCAGGTCTCTTCCAGTGCCTGCACTGCATGTGGCACCCAGCAGCCACCAGCTTGAAGCAGAGAGGGCTGCTATGGTCAAGCCAGGAGGGCTTCTGCCTGCTCAGAGCCCCAAAGCTGCCACCTCCCAGGTGGTTTTGTTCTGTGTGTCTCCCCCAGCAGGGGATTTCACTTCATTCTCCACACCTTGGCCCAAAACCTGGGCTCTATGGGCAAAAAAAAGTGTTTAAATCCCACCCTGCCTCTGCCCTTCTCCCCAGGGTTCAGTAGGTCACTGAGATGCCTCAGGCTTGAGTCATTTCTTTGTGGTCTGCCTGTGCAAAGGGCACAGAGCACAGCAGTGAATCAGCTGCCTGCAGCTCCAGGCTGGCACCAGTCTGGAAAGCCAAGTCCCTGCCTCTGCTCCCTCTAAAGGGAGTTAATTCCTCATGGAATCAGAGTGCTTTGGGTTGGAAAGGACCTTCCTGATGAGGATCATCAGGCCCAGAGCAGGGGCACCCAGGGCAGGTCACAGAGGAATGTATCCAGAGGGAGCTTGGAAGTCTCCAGAGCAGGAGACTCCACAACCTTTCTGGGCTGCCTGCTCCAGGCCTCCAGCACCCTCACACCAGAGAGGTTTCTCCTCATGCTGAGGTGGAATTTCCTGGGCTCCATTGGTCTCTGTTGCCCCTATCCCATCCCAGGACACCACTGGACAGAGCCTGACCCTGGCTCCTTCTTGCCCTTCAGACATTTGTCACCATTGATCAGGTCCCCTCTCAGCTTTCTCCAGGGAAAGCAGCCCCAGGGCTCAGCCTTTCCTCCTCAGACTCCCTTCAGCACCCCTCAGAGCCCTTCTGAACGAGACCAAACTCCCTTGCTTGGCTTTTGCCCTTGTCTCATGATCTGATTATGTGCTTTGGAGCAACCTCAGCTGCTCCTGTGATGGTTTGGGTGTTCCCTGCCCCCCACACTTAAGACAATCACCCAGACTGGACTCAGTCGATCTGGGAATTGGAGGGATGAAGCATTTACAGCTCAGCACAATACACAATCTAGACAGCTACAGAGGCTCCCAGGGGACCTTCTGGTGGCCTGCCAGGATCTGAAGTGGGCTACAGAAAAGCTGGGGAGGGACTTTTTAGGCTGCCAGAGGAGGAAGGAGATGGAGCAAAGCTGGAGGTGAGGAGAGTCAGAGTGGAGGTGAGGAGAGTCAGAGTGGAGGTGAGGAGGAAGTTCTGCAGCATGAGAGTGGTGAGAGCCTGGCAGGGGTTCCCAGGGAGGTGGTCGAGGCCCCATGGCTGGAGGTGTTTAAGGCCAGGCTGGCTGAGGCTGTGGGCAGCCTGCTCTAGGGTAGGGTGTCCCTGGGCATGGCAGGGGTTGGCACTGCCTGATCCTTGTGGTCCCTTCCAACCCTGACTGATTCTAGGATTCTATGATCACCCCTGCCAACCTCTCCCCCAGCCCTACCCAACCAGACCACAGCACTCAGTGCCCACAGCCAGCCTTGGCTTCAACACCTCCAGCCATGGGCACTCCACCACCTCCCTGGGCAGCCCATCCCAGTGCCAATCAGTCTCTTTGCCAACAACTTCCTCCTCACAGCCAGCCTGACCCTGCCCTGCCACAGCTTCAGGCTCTCTGCCCTTCTTCTGGCCCTGCCTGCCTGGCANCCCACATGTCCCTTTCTTTCTTGCTGCTCTCAGCCACTCTGACCCCAGCCTGTAATGCTGCTTGGGGTTGTTGTGGCCCCAAGCCACAAACCTGCCCCTGGAGGAACCTGGCCCATGATCTTGACAGGACTTTTTGTCCTGCAGAATGCTGTTGTGGTTCCTCTGGCCTGGCTGAAGCTTGTCTGCCTGTGCCACCAAGGGAGGTAAGGAGATGGAGGAGCCATGGAGAAGTCAATACCCCTTTCTGCAGCCTCTTCATGAGGAAGTCAGAGCCTCCAGGTTTCTGGCCTAGGTTGGGGTATTTGGCCTTCAGTTTTGCCTCTTCTGCTCTCTCAGGGGTGACAGATTCCTTCTCTTGTGTGTCCTGAAAAACAAAGAAGGGGGTGGAAAGTCCTTCAACATCACAGGACACACACACAGAGGACCAGAGAACTGTTTTGGTTGGGAAATGTCTCTGAGATAATCCAATCCCACCAGGAACCCAACCCCACCATGGCCACCAAACCCTGGCCCCAGGTGCCATGGCCACACCTTTCTAGCACACCTCCAGGGCTGGGGGCTCCATCACCTCCCTGGGCAGCCTGTGCCCATGGCTGGACACCCTTCCAGTAAGGAATTTGTTTCTCATGTCCAAACCAACCCTCCCCTGGCACAATTTCAGGCCATTTCACATCCAGCTGTGATGCTGTAACACAGGATTCAGCCACGTGCCCAAGCCCTGGCACTTGGCTTGCCAAGCAAGGTGTGGGCCTCTGCAAAACCTACCTGGAGAGCACAGCAAACATCTGCCCAGCCAGAAACAGCTTTTACCTCCAGCACCTCTGCAAAGAGGCAGATACCCTCTGCCTGCCTCACTCCCAGCCAGCAGCTCCTGCAGGCACTTCCACTCTCATCTGCCTCTGCAAATCAGCTTTAAAAACTCTGCTCTAAATCTTTGCTGGAGCAAAGAACTTCCCCTGACCAGCACCAGGTCAGACCTAGAGCCACCAAATCTAAGTCCAGAGCTGCCCAGCACCAGAGCTGCAACAGCACCATGCAGTGCTGGATTAGTTCAGCCTTAGCTGTGCCCTGCTGCAGCACAGCTGAGATCACAGAATCCCAGAGCCAGGCAGGCTGGCAGAGAGCTCCAAGCTCACCCATGCCAATCTCTCCCCCAGCCCTACCCAACCAACCAGACCATGGCACTCAGTGCCCACAGCCAGCCTTGGCTTCAACACCTCCAGCCATGGGCACTCCACCACCTCCCTGGGCAGCCCATCCCAGTGCCAATCACTCTCTCTGCCAACAACTTCCTCCTCACAGCCAGCCTGAGCCTGCCCTGGCACAGCTTCAGCCTCTGTGCCCTTCTTCTGGCCCTGCCTGCCTGGCAGCAGAGCCCAACCCCAGCTGGCCACAACCTCCCTGCAGGGAGCTGCAGACAGCAATGAGCTCTGCCCTCAGCCTGCTCTGGGCCAGGCTGCACCCCCCCAGCTCCCTCAGCCTCTCCTCACAGGGCTGTGCCCCAGGCCCCTCCCCAGCCTTGCTGCCCTGCTCTGGGCACCTTCAGCACCTCAACATCTCTCTGCAATTCAGGAGCCCAGAACTGGGCACAGCACTCCAGGGGTGCCCTGAGCAGTGCTGAGCACAGGGGCACAAGAACCTCCCTGCTCCTGCTGCCCACACTGCTCCTCAGCCAGCCCAGGATGCCATTGGCTCTGCTGCCCACCTGGGCACTGCTGCCTCCTCTGCAGCTGCTCTCTGCCAGCACCCCCAGGGCCCTCTCTGCCTGCCTGCTCTCAGCCACTCTGGCCCCAGCCTGTAGCACTGCTTGGGGCTGTTGTGGCTCTGCTCCTGTTGCCCACACTGCTCCTGAGCCAGCCCAGATGGAAGAAACCTTTCTGCTCCCAGCCCAGTGAACTGGCAATGACAACCAGCACAGGCAGCAAAGCAGCATTTCAGTGCCCATGCCATGGCCACAGCAGTTTCAGGATGTTCTGGGAAGCCTGGGACATTTAGGGCTGACTGCAGCCAGAGCTGCCAGGCCCTGATTGTCACTTGGCTCCTCTGCAGCAGCTCTGACACATCAGCAACACAGCCACGGAGGAGCCACCAGCAAACAAAGGTGCCCAAAGGAGAGGCTCAGAGGAGTTTGGGCTCAGCTCTCCAACCACCACTCACTTCAGGGTGGTGCATTCCCGGCTCCAGGCCTGGGGACAGCAGCTTCAGGCTGGGGTGGAAAGGAGTCAGGGTTGCAACAGAGCCTGCAGAGCCTTCAGGCTGGGGTGGAAAGGAGTCAGGGTTCCAACAGGGTCTGTAAAGCCTCAACCACTTCAAGGCCAAGTCCTGGCTGGGCACTGGCCCAGGAGCACATCACCCATGCCCACCTCTGCCAGTGGCCACTTGGGGCTATGGCACCACACAAGCAGGAGCTGCTGTTCCTCTGCATGTTGGCATGGGGAGGTTCTCATCACTGCTCCCTTCCCAGCAGGGCTGCTGCTGGCAGACTTGGCAGCTATGCTGCTGCCTGCCCAGCTGCACTGCTGTGTGCATCCTGGCCCCAGTGCTGAGGCTCAGAACCACTCTCAGTCCACCAGAGCTGGCACATGCCACAGGAGCAGCAGGGCAGAAGGCTGCCACCACAAGCCTCCACTCCACCCATGATGCTCCCAGCACCAGATGGGACCAGCAAGCTGGCAGGATGCAGCAGGCAGCCACACAGGGTGGGAGTGCATAGGATGAGGGTTCCCAAAGCTGTGAGGCTCTGAAGCTCATCCTGGTGTCACTGAGATATGCTCCTGTGAGCCTGACTGCAGGAACTGCCTTCCCAGGTGGCCAGGAGTGGAGCCAGAACCCACAAGGCCCCACGCTGGGAATTGTTGCCAGCACTGCAAGAGGTTTCCACTGGTGCTGACTCTGCAGCCTGGCTGTGGCCCCGAGGGCCAGACCCCCACAGAGGCCACCAGACCGCGTGGGGAGAAGCTGCCACACCACAGCCTCAGAAAGACAAAGCAAACCTGGGCTAACGGCAGTGCCCTGCAGCAAAAACTGGGACAAGTGGAGCTGGCAGCAGCAAAGTGAGCTGCAGGCTCAGTGATGTCACCTGCAGCCTCCTCTGCACAGCCTCACCCCCAGGAGACCCCAAGGGAGCAAAGCCAGAGGGAGGTCCCAAGAGCCTGATCACAAACTTCAGCTCCTGACCGCTGCAGAGCTTCGCCCATGCAGGGCCTGAAGGAGTTTGGCTCCTCTCACCCAGCTCCATGACGGCTCCAAGAACAAAAGCCACAGCCAGGGCATGCCACTTGCCCATGCCACGTCGCCAGGCACCCCACGAGCCCCAACATCTGATGTGCTGAGGCAGGTTTTGGCAGCAGGAGCTGAAGTTTCATCCCTTGCAGACCTTCCACCACCTCACCCTGGTCCCCTCAGTTCTGCAAGTTTCCTTCCTCCCTGCCCAGCTGCAAATGCTCCTATCCCCTGTCCCCTGCCTCTCCCACACTGTCATGGGTGCGCTGTTACAGCTCACTGTGGACACCACTCCTGTGGCACCCAGCAAAGTGTCCTGAACGCCAGCGGATTTCGGGTGCCACCCGCGGCTGTGCCTCCCACCGCGACACCACCGCCGCAAGGGAGCGAGCAGCCACCTGCCTGCGCATCTGCCTCCTTCCAGCACCCACCCCCGGCGCTAAACTAACACCGGGGAAATGGCAGAAGCTTCTCCGAGCAAGTCCACGCTGCCTGAAAGGGGACGGCGGCAGGGGACGGCGGCAGGGGACGGCGGCGGGGGACGGCAACAGCTCTGCCTGCGCCCTGGAGCGGGTCTGACCGCCCCGGGGGGTATCCGGATACGGGGATGCTGCAGCCGCTTGAGCTGTCTGGAAGCACGGCCGGGCCCAGCCCCGCTGCTGGACGCCGGTCCGGTGTCCCCGGTGCCTGCGGGGCAGCCAATGAGCCGCAGCCAGGGCTGGTGGCACAACCCCCGCGGTGGTCCAAGAAGGCAACCCGGGGGCGGCTGCGGCCGGTTTTCGGAAGCGGCTACGGCAGCCCCGCGTCCCCCTGCTGCCAGACGGCCTCGCCCGGACGCTGACAGGGCAGCCGGGCCCGGCCTGTCCCGCGGCGGACAGACGAGACCCCCGCCCCGGGCCCCTCCAGCCCCCTCCCCACGCCGCCATCGCCAAGCAGTTGCCCCAGCAGCCCTGCCGGAAGTCCAGCCCTCCCAAGCCCCGCGGCCAGTGAGAGACCAGCACTCATCAGACGGACATCAGGAGCAACCAATAGCCGCACAGCGCTGTATGCGGCTAAGCCAATGGGAGCCGGTCGTACCCGACCCTGCGGTTCCCAACCTGTTTCTCCTGTCCAGTCTCTCCCGCCCGGGCGCCGGTACCGATCGGGGCTGCCATGGCGGCGGTGGAGGGGCAGGCTCCGCGCCCGCGCTCCCTCCGCTCCGCTCGGCCCCGCGCTCTGCTCTAAAATGGCCGCCGCCGCCCCCTACCGCCTCCGTTGCCTGACGGACAGGCGCGCTACCCAACCGGCAGAGGGAAGCTGTTTGTGGTGACATCATAACTGACCAACCAGAACCCGCGGGGGAAGGGAAGAGGCGGGACCACTGGCCAATGGGAAGTAAGGCAGCACCAGGTGGGCGGGACAGGCGCCGGGGCTGCCGCACCGCTGCGGGGGGGAGGGGGCGAGGAGCGGAGCGGAGCCCGGGGCCGGGCGGCGGCCCACGGCAAGCACCCGGGGCTGCGAGACCTGCTGTGGGGGTCCGGCGCCTACAGCAGTGCGAATGCGCCAGCCACGGCCGCATAGCCCTGGCCATGTCGGAGGTGACAGCCCCGGGAGAGGCAAATGGAGCCTGAAGTGCCCAGGGAGGGACAGGAGAAAAGAGGACAGGAGCTGGGCCGCGCTGACAGGTCACTGGGCATAGGCAGCGAGCTGCAGCTGAGACCACTCAGCAAGGTCATGACACGAATGGCACCAGCGAGGACCTCCTTGCACCACGCTGGAGCCAATGCTAGCACCCCGCAGGGCAGCTTGCACCCACCACGGCTGCAACAGAATGAAAGAGACAGGAGGGCCTGGGGCTGCAGAGAGATGCATTTAAATGAACTGCAGGAGAGCATAATCATGGTGGGGAAAAAAATACCAAAATAAAATAAAAATCACAGTTTTTGCTCTTACTAGACAGGGGCAGGAGTGTGAGATGGGTACAGTCTGGGGCAGGGCTCCACGGCCTTCCAGACCTGCTCTACAATAGTGCTGAGGGCTCTGGGCTGCCCCACAGAGTGGTCCCAGCTGCCAGGCACCCCCAAACCAGCCTTCTGCCTGCTCCTCCACCCCTACCCTGCTCTAGGAGGGTGTCATAGAGGAGCTCATGCTGCCCAGGTAGCTCCCAAGGCAAGAACTCTGCATGAAGAGGGGACCACAGAGGCAGCCAAAGGAGCTGGCACACCAGGAGTGCCCTGGGAGTGGAGGCTGCTCCACAGGCCCTTTTCTGCTGTGGTTTAGCCCAGGCTGGGCTGGGCTCTGCCATCTTCCAGCTCTGTGCTGGCCTCAGAACAAAGCCCACAGGCAAGAAGGGCAGCAAAGAACCACCAGGCACTGGCCTTTGGAGCAGGGAGTGACCTGCCTTGCTTAGGTGAGGGGGCAGAGCAGAGCTCTCCAGTCCCCCCCAAGCTAAGCCCACTCACTGCTGCAGGAACTCCATGCCCCAATATCCCCAGCCTCGCACTGAGGCGAAGCTCCCCCAGCCTGGATGGGGGAGGCTCGTTAGGACTTATTGAAGGCTGCCAGGACAGCCCAGATCATCTCTGCACCCTTGGCTTTGGAAGCTTCCACCTCAGGGTCCATATCGAGGAGGTCCTTGGTCCTGTTCATGGCCACATCGTATTGGTCGTCCGCCAGGCTGGTGAAAACGTTCTCCAGCACGTCGGAGGAGTGAGCCAGCACCAGCAGAGCCAGAGTCCTGCGCTCCATGCGGTGGGGGTCGTTCACCCAGCGCTCCAGCAGGCTCTCCTGCAGCCTCTTCACCAGGCGCTGCTTCTCGGAGGCGTTGCTGACAGGGTGCGTGGTCATGTCGAAGAGCAGGAAGTTCTGCTTCTCGGTGGTCAGGATGCCCTTCTCCACCAGCGCCTTGGCGATGCGCTCCCGCACGTTCCGCAGCTGGTACTGCAGCTTGAAGGGGTTCCAGGTCTCTCCTAGCAGGGCAGGAATGACAGAACTGTTAGAGAGGTTGGAGGAGACCTCCAGAGATCATCGAGTCCAAACTGCATTTTGTTTTCGTTGGAGCATATAAAGCTCCGAGGGTCTCTTGTCTGTTGCCATGGCAGACCTCGTTAGAGCAGAATAGAATCAACCAGGCTGGAAGAGACCTCCAAGCTCATCCAGTCCAACCTAGCACCCAGCCCTATCCACTCAACCAGACCATGCCACTTAGTGCCTCACCCAGTCTTTCCTTCAACACCTCCAGGGACAGCGACTCCACCACCTCCCTGGGGAGCCCATTCCAATGCCAATCACTCTCTCTGGGCACAACTTCCTCATCACATCCAGACTATACTTCCCCCAGCACAACTTGAGGCTGTGTCCCCTTGTTCTGTTGCTGGTTGTCTGGAAGAAGAGCCCAACCCCACCTGGCTACAGCCTCCCTTCAGGTAGTTGTAGAGAGCTCTGCCCTGAGCCTCCTCTTCTCCAGGCTGCACACCCCCAGCTCCCTCAGCCTCTCCTCATAGGGTTTGTGTTCCAGGCCCCTCATCAACCTTGCTGCCCTTCTCTGGACATCTTCCAGCACCTCAACATCTCTCTTGAATTGAGGAGGCCAGAACTGGGCACAGCACTCAAGGTGTGTCCTGACCAGTGCTGAGTACAGGGGCAGAAGAACCTCCCTCATCCTGTTGGCCTCACTGCTCCTGATACAGGCCAGGATGCCATTGGCTCTCTTGGCCACCTGGGCACAGATGCATGGGCAAGCACAGGGACACATCCAGGCAAGGTTTGAATGTCTCCAGAGACGGAGAATCCACAGCCTCTCTGGGCAGCCTGCTCCAGGGCTCTGCCATCCTCACTGTAAAGAAGTTTCTCCTTGTGTTGAGGTGAAACCTTCTATGTTCCAGAAACATTTAGCTTGGGAAAGACCCTCAGGATCACCCAAGTCCAACCCAGAGCCCTGCTCTGAAAGGTTCAACCATTAAACCACATCCCCAAGCACCACATGACTGGGACAGGACAAGGAGCAATGGATGGAAGCTGCAGCACAGGAGGTCTCCGCTCAACACAAGGAGGAACTTTTTGATTGTAAGGGTCCCAGAGCCCTGACACAGGCTCCCCAGAGGGGTTGTGGAGTCTCCTTCTCTGGAGACTTTCCAGGCCTGTCTGGACGTGTTCCTGTGTAACCTGAGCTAGACTGGATGGTCCTGCTCTGGCAGGGGGGTTGGACTGGATGACCTCTTTGGGTCCCTTCCAACCCTTAACATCCTCTGATCCTGCAGCCTGATCCTGTGACTTTTAGACACATCCAGGGTTGGAGACTCCACCTCCTCCCTGGGCAGCTCATTCCAGTGCCTGACTACTCTTGCTGGGCTAAAAAAAAATTCCTAATGTCCACTCTAAACCTGCTCAGTCACAGCTTGAGGCCATTCCCTCTTGTTCCATCACTGATTACCTGTGAGCAGAGACCAGCAGCAGCCTATCCAGAGCCTCCTTTCAGTTTGATGCTGGGCAGGTGATGCCTTTGCCACCCAGCCCCAGCAGCCAGGGTGCTTCCACCCCAGGAGAAGCGCAGACACTGGTCCCCACTGCAGGAACCCTGCTCCTTCCCTTGGCCTGACTCTGACCCACTTCTCCCATCAGTCCAAGCTAGCAAAGCTCCCAGCAGCCACCAGCTGCAGCAGCCTGAGGCAGATCCCTTTGGAAAGCTCCTTGTACCCAGGACCTCGGATCTCAGACTTGGTGAAGACTCGGTACGAAAGAGGAGGCAGTGGGGAGCAAGGTCCTTGTCTTCCACTGATCTCCCACCAAAAAAGACCCAAAAAACATTATCTGCCCCCCATATTCAGGGAGGTGGAGGCCCCATCCCTGGAGACATTCAAGGTCTGGCATGATGGGGCTCTGAGCAACCTGATGTAGCTGGGAAAGTCCCTGCTGACTGAAGGGAGGTTGGACCAGGTGAGCTTTGAAGGTGCCTTCCAGCCCAATGATTCTGCCTTCCTCAGCTCTGCTGTCAGTCTACTGACCACCTCCAGTGAAGCAAGGGAAGGGCCAAGCTATGACAAGGGGACAGGCAGCAGGGACAAGGCCTGGAGATGGCATCTCAAAGCTGTCCTACCAGTCAGCAGCTCTATCCAGGTCTGCACTGTTTCTGCTGGCTCCGTGGCCTTGATGTGTCGCAAGGTCTCATCCAGTAGGACATCTCCAGTGGGAGCATCTGACTTCAGGAGCACCTGGAGGGACACCATGGAAACAGTCTCAGACTGGAGGTGCACCACACACAAACACGTCCCTGAGGCTGGACACACACCACACACACACAAACACAGCCCCAGGATGGACACAAAGACACAAACATGGCCCTGAGGCTGGATGCACACCACAAACATGGCCCCAGGCTGGATGCACATCACACACACA
>WAAF01006024.1:1569-36594 GCA_013400475.1 Tricholaema leucomelas
CCACGGAAGGGTCATCTGACAGGCCAGGCATGATAGACAGCTGCTCTTTATCGGCAGTCTCTACAGCTGCTATGCCAAATGCCCACTTGTTCCCCTTCGGGTCTTTAAAATACCCTTCTGGCAGAAAGTCAATCCCCAGGGTGCAAGGTGCATCAGGGCCAGTCACTATGGCATGCTTCTGCCACCCATTCCTGGTGAGGCTTATCTCAGCCTGCAGCACAGTGAATTCCTGTGACCATCCTGTGACACCTGAGATTGTGAAAGTTTATGCCCCTCTATGGCTGGATGGTATCAGAGTGCATTGGGCACTGGTGTCTACCAAAGCTTGGTACTTCTCTGCTTCAGAAGTGCCAGGTTGTTTCACAAACACATCCCATCTGTTGTCCCTGTTCTCTGCCTGGCTGGAGACAGGGAACCTCTAATGCTGAGCACTGTGACCACATGAGGCACATGGACCTGAATTACTGGCAGGATCACCCCTTGGGCGAGAGGGTTGCCTGTGGGACACTAGAGCAACCCCTCTTTTGCAGGAGTTATTCCCTGCATTTGCACCCTGCAGTTCCCTCACTCTGGCCCATAGAGCTGAGGTGGGCTGGCCATGCCATTTGTCCATGTTTTCCCTGTGTTCACACACTGTTCTCCACAGTGAGACCCTACGTGTCGCCTGTCTGGCTTGGACTGGTCTCCTGCAAGGAGGTGGGGAAGTACAGTGGTGTATGTTTCTAACAGCTGAGACTTGTACCCATTCAGAAGGTAAACAGTAATCGTCCTCTGCCTTCTGCAGTCCAGAGACAGAGGCCTTAAGCTCTTTCATCTCTTGGGCAAGGGTTACCACAGCTGATATCAAGGCCTTTCTGGAGACAGTCTTCAAACTGCCTCAGGTCTTTAACAAATTTCCGGACAGTTGGAAGATTGTTCAGGTCTCTGCCCAAGAGCAGCCCTCCCAACGTGTGTGCATATGTGAAAGGGGCACCTTGGGTCAATTTCTTTAAGAGGGCTGGCTTCACAGAGGGACATCTTCTGGGTCCAGAGGCAGTTGGCTATTTCCATAGATTATCTCTTGTACAGCCATTTGCCTTAGGTACGTGATCCCCTGTTCCATATTTGCCCAGTTAAGAGGGTGAAAGATCATGTCATCCTTGGAGGGGTGTCTGTGTCTCACAGATGTGAGGAATCTGGCCCAAAGTGTGTGTGTGCCATCCAGCCTCCCCAGCTCTTTATCCACATCCCCATCCCTCGACAAGGACCCCAACTGCTTAGCTTCCCTCTAATCTAAATCCATGGTTTCCGCTCCTCCATCCCAGCACCTTAAGAGTCAGGCTAAAAGGGATTATCTGTTGGCTCTGGCATACTCCTGCTGCATTTGCCTGATTTGCTTTCTGGGCATAGAAGTGATCATTACCACCTTGCTATCAGATCCATTCCCATCTGGAGCATGTTGCTTGGGGGTGCTGGTTCCCGCAGAGCTTCCTTCCATTTGTGGTGGAGGGGGATTCTGCCACCTACGCCGGTTTGTGGCGAAGGGGAGAAATTAATAGGTGCCAGATAATATTTATAAAAATATATATCTATTAAACTCAGTATTCTGAACTCTTGGCACTCCCAACCACTATATTTAATATTAAATGGATCTTTACACGGTTATGGATGACCTTATGGGAATAATAACACAATATAACTGATTAATAACTATATTACAATAACTAGCATACAAACTATTAACAGAGAGAGGAGTTTTCCCCGTGGCTCAATGCCTCTTGGGGTCAATATACTATTTGCCCATCAGAGTTGGCTGAAACTCTTTCTGGTCTATGGCAGGAGGCTACAGATATTACAGAGGTATTAAAGCATTTACTCACAAATCTGTTTAATCATCAGTACTCATTAATCACTCTCCGGGGCTATGTCACAGCCTATGTGGACCTTGAGGCTGGAAATCTTCCCAGCTTTAAGGAAAATGAATAATCCTCCTGGCTTTAGGGGAAATGAATCTTCCTGGCTTTTGGGGAAAGGATGCAATCTTCCCAGCTGTCTGGGGAAATGATAGTCTCTGACCTTGTTCTCCTGGCTAGGATGCAATCTCTGCCCTTTGTCACCTGGTTCCTTCTGGATGCTTTGTCCAGGGACTGGTCCTGGGACTGTTGGCAGGACCTCAGGTGCAGGAGAAGGGTGCCATGCAGTCTAGAGCACAGTTCTCACGCTGGCTGGCAGACTGATTGCATGTAGGGTCGGTGTCCTGGTATCTTGGCAGCAATGGCATTGAGCAGGAAATGAGGCAGTGGGCATACTCAGCTGCATGGGAGTCTGTGCTCCACAAATATACAGGCAACGCAGGACCGAGTCCTGATTAACTCACCACTGCTGGCTGGGAGATTCTGTCTCCATAATAACAGCATAAGCAAGTAACCTGGTGACTCTAAATCTAATAATAATAAGGTGTGCCCGAATGTAAGCAATCGTGAGCAGGGGGGAGCCCGAGCATGGGGCCTGAGCGTGAATGTGAGCACATTGGTGAAGTGAGAGTGCAAGCAAGTAAAGCTGCAGGTGAAGTCAGAGCTAGCAGAAGCTAGAGCTAGCAGAAGCAAGCAGAAGCACGTAGAAGCACCTTGTTTACCTGTGTAGCCTCTATTTATGAACTGTGGGCTGAGATTAATTGCCCTTTGGCCATTAATGACCAATCAGGGTTTGGCAGTCAGGCAAACAATACCATAATAGGCAGAATCACTTGCCTGGTGCCTCCAGATATGGGGAGAGCATAGGCTGGGCCACACGCTGACTGCCTGGGCTTATGCAACCTGTTTACAACCACGTTATGTGACTTGTTTACAACCTGGACCTTAGGCAGGCCAGACTTTATGGCACCTAGGCCTATTGTACCCTTTTGTGCTTGTTTACCCATTTAATGTGTTTACCCCTTGTTTGGGGAGGAAAACATGTTTGGGCAAGGTAAGGCAAAGTAAGGCATAAAATAAGCCTATTTTTGGGCCTACAGGTCCTCCACAACACCACTGGATCTGTGTCTGGGAAAGGGCTCATCTTTTGTAACTTAGTTCTGTGGGTAGTCACAGGGGCAAGAGTGAGAGTGTCAGAGATCATTGTCTGTGGGGGTTGAGCTCGGGGCAGAGCTTGGGGCAGGACCGGGGGTGGAGCTCGGGACAAGGACTGGCGTATCGTGGCCCGCCAGGCCGGTCCAAGTGCCCCCACAGCTACAGCCACAGCAGTGGCAGATACCGGGCAGGCCACTTCTCTCCCTGCTTATCTCTTTCCCAAAAGTCCTAACGTCTGCGGCCAAACGCAGCTTGCACGTGGTCCAGGAAAAAAAGGCAATAAAACCTCCCTGAATCAAATTTAAACACAATGAAAATATTGCTAGGAAGTACCATTTTCCCCCAAAAATATCTGGACCTTCTGTGTCCCAGCACACATTCTCAGAGTTCTTCCATGTTTCAGAGACATTACAAAAAATGATTAGATTTCCAACAGAATCCAGAAAATACGCATACACCCACATAGGAAAGTTCTTAGAATATTCCCAAACCATACCAATCATTATCCAGAAAATATTATATGTTATGAACTTTAAAATCCAGGACCAAAATAGCCATACAAATGTTTGAATTATTAAAACTCTCAAAACATCCATTTTTAACTTCCAACTCTTGTCTGAAATAATTATTTGCTACCTAGCGCCACGTTGAGATGCCAAATTAATTGTCTCGGTTCTAATTTAAATTCCCAGAGACTCAAATATATTTGATAGAACCAAATAACAATTTATAGAGTGCCCTTCCCTCTTCCACCTTCTTTCCCAAAAGAAAGAAAATTAGATGTAGAGAGAGGAAAGGTAAGCACACCCAAATAAATAATCTGACTCTGATTTGGAAGTTAAAAAAAAAAGGAAGAAAAGTTTAACAATAAATTAGAAAGGTATTATCTGAAGTAGGGAAATTACAAAGGTATAGGGAAGGGAAAACAAATACAAAATGTGTGAATACAACCAGATTTTTGATGGCAATGGGTTTGCCCACCTCGCGGGCGATGGCTACATGGTAAAACAAAGAGGGCCAGGAACAGGATGGTGATGCTGGTAAGCAGGGAGGCAGGGAGTGCAGAGAGAGAGAGAGAACAGGAATTCCCCCCTGCTTTTATGGATCTTTAGACAGGAAGGGGGCCTGAGCTAACCATCACCTTTTAGTGTTCAGTCCCCACCCTGAGGAGGGGTCAAGACCACCTAGGGTCAGGTTCAAGGTCACTCCCCTTGCAGGGTTAACCCTGTACAGCAGCACACAACATGATTTCCACCATCATTGTTATGCTGATGATTCACTGGTTCATTTATCAAATGTTTGGGAATTTGCTTTCAAATCCTATTAATTCCATAATCCAGGAGTGTAAAGGGAATTACTTTGGGGACAATGTCTTTGTCTCTTCCACCTCAGCACACTTTTGTGCTTATTTTCAGGAATGTGTTGTCGCTGGTACATTTTGTCTTACGAACTTTACAAACATGCTGTGTTCCCTTGCAGCTGTTTAAAGTCTGGTCTGTGCACGTACTGATTCAGTCACTCTCAGCAGCTGATTCACAAGGGCCCTAAAAAGTGAAACTCTCCTTTTGGCATAGCTTCCGTTCAAGGCTGCACCAGAGCAGCTTTCTGTTCCCCACTTCTCTGGCAGATTTGAGCCCATGACACAAGGATTGCAACTGAACTTTCCGTTTCATCAACCTGGGCTTTCATGCCCAACTTGAGGACACTTGGCCTAGGAGCACTATGAACAATTTTTAGATGGAACCAGAAAGTGCCACAAACAGCCAGAGCTGACGACTCTAAGAGACTCCTTACTTCAGCAAAGCTGTGCATGCTGTAACCGCCAAGGCTCTAGCTCCTGATCTGGTGTTGTACTTGGCTTTATACATTTTGATTCCAAAAATGATTTAAAATACATTGAATGATTCTCTTTTCCTCTCCTCAGGGAATGGCTTTGATGTCCAGCAATTTATTGTTGGAGGCAATATTTGTCACAGAATTTCTAACAGTTAGTTTGAAGCTGTGTATTCTTCCAAAGTCCCCAAACCATTTGAAGCTAAGCACTTTCAAATTCAAAGAGGCTTTGCTCAAGTACACAGATATAAAAATGCTTTTACAGAAACAGTTGCAACTCTTTTTCAGAACCTCCGGGTTTTCACAGACCCTTGCACTACCAGACTGCTTCTCCTTGAAGCTAGCAGCTCTAAATTGCACATTTTGAAGTCACAAATCTTCCCTTCATTCTCCCAGGGGCTGTGAACCCAGTTCCTCCACAAAACTATCCTGATCGTTGAACTGCTCTGATTTCTCAGGAAATGGTGATGTTTTGCTTTGGAGACTCCTCTGATACTTGCATGTTGGCAGTTTTAGATGAATTGCCCTATATTCCTGCAAGTTTAAAGGCCTCCAAATTAACCGTTTTTATTGCAGTGTCCTCAGGATCCTTTTATCTGACCATAGGGAATGAGTCTGGGATTTACAGCAGCTAATGTGCTAATTACTGTATTGTGCAGAGTATACAGAAGAGTAACAATTCAAGGCTTAAGGAGAAACTAAGAACAAAAGGAAAGCATCATGCCCCCTCCCTTCCTTTGTACCAATATAATTCAAATGAGTTTTTTCCCCATTAAGAGTAAAACAAGCAGCTTGATTCTTAAGGACAGCAATTATTTTTGAGTGCTTCAGTGAATATAATTACATTGTCAAGAGTTCACTTATGTTCCTTAGGCAGCAATGTGGCTCTGTTTCAGATTTTCAGTTTCTGTCTTCTACAAGATCCAAGCCCCTTAAACAGTTGTGGTTGCTACCAGTCTAGTACATTTGTACTCATGACGTGATGAGCTGCTCACCACCTGCCCACTACCCTAACTTAGTGCTGAGCAGATAAATATCACAGTCCATTCCCCAGAGGCTCCCGCTCTCTGCTTCCTAACAGGTGGCTGCACGGTAGGATTCAAGCCTGGCAATACCACCAGAATAAGAAAGTGGGAAAGAGAGAAAAGGAGACATTGTGTTGAGAATGTATGGCCCAAAAACCACCACCCTTAAAAGCTAAGTTGTGAGATACACCCTGATAATGATGAAAGAAAGTATGAAGTATGTGACCAGAGTGAGAAAAGTCAGCATTTAGAGAAAAAGATGAGGTGTGAGCTGAAGGCTGATGTGCTGCTGGAGGAGAGCATTCAGAACTGGAAAGCAGAAAGCAACAAAGGAAAAATAATATTGGACAAAAGATATTGAAACAGGAAAGAAAAGCGGAGGAAAAAAAGCCAGATAATAGCAGGAAAAACTATGGTGGGCAGTAATTCATCGCCTAGCATCTGTGTATTTTCAGAGGGCTCAGCTCAAAGTGTGCTTCAAAATGTATTCAGGTCTTCTCATGGAAGGGGAAATGAGTCCAACTGATGAGCAAGACAAAGCAAAGAGCAAGAAAGTATGGAAGTATCTTTCTGTTCCAGATACATTTCAGATGTCCTCATCTTGCTCTGTAGAAACCTTTTACAGATTGCTGCTACTTAGTTCCATTCCTACTGATCCATGCTTTATAGCCTGTGTTGCATGAAATAGGAAAGCAAGGGATGCCTGAGGGAAAGTGGAGCAGGAAAAAACCAAACCAAACCAAACAAACAAAAAAAGGGTTTCCTTGAAGATAAAGCTTAGGAAAAAAAGGTGAAACTCCCTGGGGCCCATGGAGGTTGGGCACTTGGCCTTGTTAAACCTCATACAGCTGGCCTCAGCCCATTGATTCAGCCTGTCCAGGTCCTTCTGCAAAGCCTTCCTACCCTCAGGGAGATTAACACTCCTGATGAATTTAGTTCCATCTAGAAAAATTCCAGCATCTCTGCTTGTCACACGGTGAATTCTTCCTCATTCCCTAGGTTTCTGCAGGAAAAGAAATATTTTCTTCATTTTTAACAAGATCAATACAAGGCTCCCTCCTAGCTTGAGATGTTCCATTCTATTCCTTCACTGAACTCCATTGCAAGTAATATAGGAGAAGCATGGGATTAAAGATGAAACTCAAGTGAAGACCAGTGTTCATTGATTGCCTGGCTTTGGTGACTAAAGTCTACTCAGACTTGCTGTAAAGTGCAGAAGATGCATCCTGTGCACATTTGGCTCATCATGAACTAAACAAGAGTGGCATAAATATTGACTGCATTTCTCAGATTCAGCAGGAGACAGAGAAAGAAACAAAAATAAGTGTGAATAAGGTGAGTGTACCAAACCTTTTCCTTTAAAGCAGCCTGTTCAAAGCTGACAAACCAGTCCCTCCCTGTCACTTGGCTGTTTTCAGGAAATCACCTTCACATTTAGGGTGAGAATCCTCACAAAAGTGCACTGTATTTGCATAAAAATAACGAATTGAGATTTTTTTCGTTTGGATTTTAGTTGTCTGATTTTCTAACTCTCAAATCTATTGCCTGAAGAATCAAGGATGGAAATATGTGTGGGCTGGATTGGAGGGAAAAGGTTGCTTTGAGTAGATGTTGAGAATTTTGTGTAAACCCTGGCTTTGTGATCTGCACTTTCAAGAAAGAGTCCAATGAGGTTCTTGGAAACTTAGCACTATATTTGCTTGTCTTGGATATGAAGTTTGTGTGCCACAGCTGATAAGTCATAGTCTATATAAACAAGGTCTTGAGAAGACTTGCCCATCCTTTTTTCCTTCCAACACAGCATTCCTGACTGCCACATTGCTGTTGAACATGAGCACAGCAATTGCCTATTAGGAAAGGCAGGGATTTGGCAATAATAAACTGTAGGAAGAACCAGTGAGTGTGCATGTGCAAATAATCATGGGATGCTTTTGTTACTGGATCTGAAGTACTGAAAAAACAGTGCTGTATCCTGCCCAAGTAATGCTTTGCATTTGAATGTAACTTGCAGTTGGTGACAGATGCTGAAATAAACACACAAAGGGGTGTGAAGGTGTGAGTTTATATACAGTCATTTATCTTCTGATAGCATGAGCAAAGCTTAAGTCAGATACAGTTAAATGAACTGAAGCTTCAACAGGGCCTTTTGAACTGCTTGAATTAACAAAAATCAATCCTCATAAATTAAAGTATCATTGATCTATGATGCAATTAAGCTCTACAATCAAAATACACTCTGGGTGCATGCAGCTTAACCGTACTTGTTCCAGTGCTGAATTTTAACCACTGCTGGCTAACCGCTCCTGCCATGCGGTGTACAGCTCCCATCTGGCATGGGAGATGCTAACATTATGATACAGGATTTCATTTCCATTTTTCAGTTTAGGCTGACATCTGCTGGTCCCTGCAAATGGCAGGCAGCCCTGCTGAATGCAGACCAGTTTGAGGTGGTGGCTCTTTCAGTTTTAACTTTCGCGATTTTTCCAGACCTGGGGATAGCAACCAAGCCACATATAAACAAAGAAAATCCAAGCAGGATAATGACTGTCTAGAATAGGAAAGGCAGAACCAATACCATCTAAAGGAAAATGAGTCTGACATGATAAATTACAAGTGTGCCCATCCAGTCTTCCGTGCAAATACTCAAAGGAGCCAATAGCAGCTATCCTACATTGGCCAATTAGACCTACCACACAGTGGGCTGTAATGAAGACGCTGTGGAAGGGAGCTCTCTCTTTCACATTCTTAATAAGGCTAAAGAGAGACAGGGAGCGGCACCACATTGGGCAGTCAGCACTAGATGCTTCAGCAGGCATGTGGCAATGCTTGGGGTTGGAAGAGCTGAGAGGTTCCGTCAGACTCCACCAGTACTCTGAGTGGAGAAGTGCTACAGACATCTAGTCAGAAGAAGCAAGAAAAATGGAGGCTTTCCTCCACTGCTGTGATTAACTAAAACAAGAGACACTCCATATTCTCACCTTGCTGTTGGCTTCTTGCATCTGACTGTGATTTTAGAAAATCAAGTTGATTGGTGTCTTATGTTGACTGCAGTATTCCTTGCACAGTCAGCCAGCCTCAAAGTCATTCAAATGTGTTTCTGGTGGTTCATCTTCTATCTGTGTGGACTTCAAATTCTATTATTTCCTGGGTGTTATTTAAGGGCAGGAATCCCTTCACAACCAGCTGTACACTTATGGCTTTCCCACTGTGATTTGGAAGTCCTGAGCAAAAAAGTCACCTCTGAAGGAGCTGTGAATCCCTGGAGATATCGATACTCAAATTGTAATGCAGATGCTGTGCAGGCAGCTTTTACTGATTCCCCAGAGATATTTTGTCATGCACTTTCAAGCCCAAACTGTTTACAACATTTTTGCTCTTGCCATCTTTCACTTCCATTTGTTCCAGCTCTTTGTTTGAGGCTGCTGGTGTCCACACTTACTGATGTGAGCAGATGTATTTCCCACTCCGATTGCAGCACTTTGTCTTTCCCAAGATGCTTCCTAAGTGAACAGAAGATAGTAGGGAAGCTTTTGTTGTTCAATGGCATCTACTTCTGCAATGCCAAGGTGTTTTAAAAGAGTAGGTTACTGACACTAACTGTTGTCCATGTGACCTACAGGCTGCCTGGCCTTCAGTATGAGCTGCAGGACAGCCAGAGCGTTACCCTGCTCTGCCGTGGTGGCTAGCTCTGCTTCTCAGCAGGATGTCAGACACTTGTCAGACACTGCCAACTGTCTGAGCTAACACTCTGAGATGTTTCAACATGTAAATCATTGCACATGGCAGATGCACTTTAAATCCTGCACTGCAGATCCTCTGAGCTGGTTTGGGCTTTGCTGAGTGCAGGAAGTACTTGGTGCTAGTTGCAATAACACATGACACTAACATTTCTCCTTTTGAAACCAGGATGAATTCTCAAGGTCCTTCCTTACAGCTGTAGCTTGGAAGAGCCAAGAGAGCCTGAGGCAGTGAGGGAAGAGAGGCCTTCCAAAGATGCTTGTTCCACTTCAGTGAGCTGCCATGGCTGGTGAGATACTGAGGTGCAGTTTCACAGCACACAGGTAAAGATAGAAGAGGCAGATAAGATTTAGGTCTTTTTATTGTCCTCTGTTCCTCTAACATTGCATCTCTCGCACTGAGAATTACAGTAGCACTAAGGATCGTCCAGCTGATCCCACCCAGAAAAGCAGACACCCACCCTGGTTTTGGGAGGCAGTAGAGCAATGTGTGCTCTTTATACATGCTGCCAGTATTTCAGCCAGAAACCTGGAGTGTGACTGGGGTTTGACACAAGATTAGTGACGGTGACTAATTACAATTAGCCGTTATTGTCTGTTAAGTGCTGACTGACATTTAAGGAGGCAGTGCTACCCCTGAGCATAATAACAATCAAATACATCAGCAGTTGTTGCCATTAATCTTGATCCCAGCTACTAAGGTGCAGCTGAGGCACAGACTGGGACTTCATGAAGAAACTGCAGATAGCATTTGGTTAGCATTCATGTGATCTGTCCACAAGAGTCCTGCATGTTTTAATTGTCAAGATAAATCTGCAGCACTTACAAGAAGAAAATGCAATTTCAAAAAGTCAGGACCCTTTGGATCCTAATTCTGACTGAAGATGTGTTCAGGGAGACAGATGACTTAACAAGCTAACTTAACAAGGTGAGTTTTCTCTCTTAGTACTTCAAATCATACTAGCTACACGAACCAGAAAATTGCAGGACTGAAGCTGGCACAGAAGTTTGTCTTGATTTTTCTAAGGTATGTAATGTGGGGAGGTTCTTTGCATTTAGGTTTTAACTTAAATAATTAAATAAAATAACCAAATTTAATTCCTATTATAACAATTATGTAAAAAACAGTAGTGAACTATTTTTAAGGAGATGCCATGGCCATACTGGTGTAAGCAGCAAGAAAACCTTTGAACTACCTTAAAGTATTAAATAACCTCTTACATAGCACTTTGGACTGTTGTAGAAGTAACCACTCTGATACTTGGTGGTTTTTCAGGTTAAAGCCTTCTGAATGCTCCTGACATCTCTAAATGACATTTTAGATCGATCTGTGCAGTTATTTCCAGATGAAAATGAGTACATTTATCACTGAATTGATGTCCTACTGCTGGTGTTGATTTCCCACTCTCAGCTTCTGCAGATGCCCTGTTCCTATCACATGTGTAATAGTGACGTTCATGTACTGACAGACACACCCAAGCACGATGCAACTAGAGCTGATGGGGAAACGTTCTCAGACCTACACTTGCAAAATGTAGCTGGTTTATAACTGTTATGACTGCTGTCCTTGGTAATTTCACCTCTTTGAGAGTGCTGAGAGGCAATTTTCCCTGTATATCGTCATAAACACTTTCAGCACAGATCAGTGAACTGTAAATCTGAACAGGTTCCTGAACTTTTCATACAGTAGAAGCATCAGAGAATTTAAATTTGTAACAAAGCTAACATAAATTGTAGCACAGATATCTTGCTGAGGTGGTTCCAGATGTCCACTGCCAGAGCTGAAAAACCTCAGGACAAGAATTTGTATCTGCTTAGTGCTATGCTTTTGGTAGTAGAATGCTGTATGGTTGGATGGGCCTCTGAAATTCTCATTTAACAGGATTCCTGTAAATGCAGAATGATGTCCAGTGGATTGAGTCAGTCTGGTAGAATCACTGTGTATGTACATGCCAAACCCCCTGTTTATGTACAAGGTACAGCAGAATGATGGTGTGCCAAACATCCTGTAAGAGTTTAGCCAAAAGGGGAATCAGAGATTCCCCAGCTGTATTGCCTCCTAGATTGCTACTGGAAAACTTTATTGTAGATCATTGCTACAGTTTGACGCTACAGAGCATGACTCAAGACAGGAGTGTGGCATGTGACCTTTTACTGTTGGCTCGCTGTGTTTCAGTACTAACAACTTTTGCCAGCTGCTTGTGTGATATCCACAGCTTTTCTTGTGAAAGTTCAGGTGAGTGATTTCACATTCATTAAAACTATATAATGCTGCCTAAGCATTTAGGACATGCTGTAGGGACATCTAATTTTGTGACATTGTAGACATTCATCTCACAGAAGTGCTGCCCTCCTTAAACAATTTCTTTAATGATGCATTTGCTGCTGGTGAACAAGGCCTGTAGATATTAACCTTTCTGGACTTGAAGTGTAATCAGGCCTGGAGGATTTCAGCTGCTCAGGATCTCATTTGAACTACAACATAGTTCTCTACAGAGATAAGCATAGACAGGAGCCAGAACTGCAGCAGTTAAGTTGTGTAGGACTTTGTTTTCAGATACTCAATTGACAACAAAAATCGTCTTTACATCCTTTTAGTATTTCCCTATGAAGCATCCAACTTGTTGTTGTTGGAGCTCACTAGGTAAAAAAATGCACTGGTCCAAACTGAAGATAATAATCTCTGAAGTCTTTTCTAAGAGCTGGGATTAGTACAGGGTTTATAACCCCTCAATTTGAAAAAAGAGAGACAGATGGAAATTGCTGGACCAAACTCTCTAGGTGGCCTTTCAGTGGAGTCAAGTCATAGAAAAATCCCCCAGCAGTTTGAAAAGGGGATGGAAAAGTTCATATTGCACAGAAGAAGTTCCAAAGCAGTAATGTGATTTCTTGCCTGTGAGCCTTTTTTTCACAGACAACATTGTACTCTTGCTCAGAGGACCACTTTAAAGCTTCTGGTGCAATTCCCCAGAGCCTTCTGCTCTGTACCCACTATGCCAGTCAGAGGACTTGCGAACCATTTTAGGAAAGCACAGATGGTAACGTTTCTGCCTCTAGTGACCAAGTGTAACCTGTTGGTTGAATTTAATGCACAGACAATAGGGTGCAAACTGTCACAGGTTCAGATGCTGACCTGACAGAGGAAGATGAGGAAGACCTCTGCAAAACAGAGCTCAGAGCAGCACAGAATGACTGAAGCTGGGTGATCTGTCAGCTGCTGCAGCAGCATCCAGCACTGAGACAAGAGTAGAATATAAATTGGTGAGGCTGCTCCAAGTCGTGCTAGGATGGCTGGTCACAGCCTGACTACTTCTGAGGATTTGGGGGGTGCAGGGTGGGTTCAAATCCTCTCTAAGCCTCAGCAGTGAAGAGCTCAGGCCAAATATCTTCAACAGTTCTGTAGAGTATTTCCCTCTGTTCAGCTCCCTCAAGAATGCTTAAGCAGCAAAGCTTAAACTTAATCAAGTTATGCGAATCATATGTTATGCTGTTGGCCTATAACAATTGTATGCTTCTCAAACATTTTGTTTAAAATCAAGGCAGTAATTTAGAATTCTTCTAGCATAGTTTCTCCTTTTCACCTCTTGGACTTGCTGCTCTGTGAGTCAGGTGGGCTCAAGACTCCTCGGAGCGTACATCTCTGAGGATCATTATGATCTGCACAGCTTTCACCTGACCTCAGGCTTCAAGAGGAACGTCAGGACCAGACTCTAAGTATCTGAATTAAAGGCTTAACTTTGAAAAGCACACTGTTTCAGTAGTCAGAAGGTCCACGGGGCACACAACACGGGCTATTGTGCACTTAGACCCCTGCGTTAGCTTTCTATCTGTTGCCAGCAACCAAGGCTGAAAGAAAGTGCTTGTGTTGCAGGTAATGGCATGAAAAATAATCTGAGATGAAAAACAAGCAAAACTCCTTGTGAAAAGCTCTGATTTGCAGAAGCTGCCCTTTCTACCTCATTCCTACAGGTTCTCCGGAACGAGACAGCAAACTCTCCCTCTTCTTGTAGCTGAGCTCACCCAGTTCCCCACCGTTGCAGTGTCTTCAATCCTCGCTATCTTTTCTATGTTGCACCTGTAACAACTATGAAGCCTTGAGAGAGATAGAGCTTCAATTCTGTAGATATCAGCAGTGCTTTCTTGGTTCTGGCCTTCCCTAGCCCATGCTTCCCATCTCACTGTGGGAGCAGGAGCAACAGCTTGTGTTCCAAGGCTGTGTGGCTTCCAGGCATCTTTCTTCATGATTCACACAGAACCGTTTAATTTACAGGACTATAGTGGCCTAAAAGAATAAATGAGTAATACTGCAGAATTATTTGCTCAACAAGAAGAGTGTTTCCCCAAAGGTCTCTTGTTTTAATTGAAGCCATGTGTCATTTTGAACCCAGAGTGTATTCGTTAGAAAGCAGCATTTCAGGAGGGTCTGGAAAGCTCAGAAGATTAGTAAGGAGTTACCAAGTAGCCTTTTTCCTCTGGGTTACCAGTTTCAAATCTGACCATGTTATTATTGATCAAAAGAAGTCATTACAGGCTGACAGATGTTTGGCTGCTTATGTAAAAGTGAGCTTGTCAGATTAGTAAGATCCTTTGTTAAGAGACACATCCCTACTCAGGCACACAAAACTCGACTCCCTTTGCTAGCACCTTGATGGTTGTCCTTGAAGCACTGGTAAGGACAGGGCAGAATCAGAACAGGGGGGTGTTTGAGGCATGTGAAGGCTGATTGAAATGTTTTCAAAGCATCTAGTGGTGTGCTTTGAAATGTCTGTGTTGAGTCTTTGCTGCAAAACACTTTGCTCATGATGAGATTTTTTTTTCAAGAATTTGGTGAATAATTGGATTTTTACAACCATCAGTAAGTGTACAAACAGTAAAACATTCTTAGCACAAAAGTGAATTTGAAATATTTTTTTTTAAATGAGCAGAGGTACTGTGTCACAGTATCACAGTACCACAGTACCAGAGTCTCACAGTACCACAGTCTCACAGTATCACCAAGGTTGGAAGAGACCTCACAGATCATCAAGTCCAACCTGTTACCACAGAGCTCAAGGCTAGACCATGGCACCAAGTGCCACGTCCAATCCTGCCTTGAACAGCTCCAGGGACGGTGACTCCACCACCTCCCTGGGCAGCCCATTCCAGTAGCCAATGACTCTCTCAGGGAAGAACTTTCTCCTCACCTCAAGCCTAAATTTCCCCTGGTGTAGCTTGAGGCTGTGTCCTCTTGTTCTGGTGCTGGCTGCCTGAGAGAAGAGAGCAACCTCCTCCTGGCTACAGCCACCCCTCAGGTAGTTGCAGACAGCAATGAGGTCTGCCCTGAGCCTCCTCTTCTCCAGGCTAAACAATCCCAGCTCCCTCAGCCTCTCCTCGTAGGGCTGTGCTCGAGGCCTCTCACCAGCCTCGTTGCCCTTCTCTGGACATGCTCAAGCATCTCAATGTCCCTCTTAAACTGGGGGGCCCAGAACTGGACACAGTACTCAAGGTGTGGTCTAACCAGTGCAGAGTACAGGGGCAGAATGACCTCCTTGCTCCTGCTGGCCACACCATTCCTGAGGCAGGCCAGGATGCCATTGGCTCTCTTGGCCACCTGGGCACACTGCTGGCTCATGTCCAGGTGGGTATCAGTCAGCACCCCCAGATCCCTCTCTGTTTGGCTGCTCTCGGCCACTCTGACCCCAGCCTGTATCTCTGCATGGGGTTGTTGTGGCCAAAGTGCAGCCCCTGGCACTTGGACTTATTGAACGCCATCCTCTTGGACTCTGCCCATCTGTCCAGGCGGTCAAGGTCCTGCTGCAGAGCCCTTCTGCTCTCCATTGTACTGCATACAATTTATTCAATAGCTTTCAGAATGAGGACCAAAATGTTCTTGGTCCTGTGCTGTGTGTATTTTGCAGATGTTTCTGGCCAATACTTTGGGTAGGGAGGAATCTTACAACATCACAACAGGCACTTCAGCACAGCCTGATGTGCACCACAACAGCTGCCATTGGTGAAAGAAGAAATCTCACTTTGCAAACCAGTTACCTCTTTAGCTTTATCCTTGTCTTTTAAAATTGCCCAGGGTGATCACCTGGAGTGTATACACAGAAATTTTCAAATGCAGGCTCTTAGAAGAATCATTTCCCCCTGTCTTTTTGGGGATAATTCAGCTTGGAACAGGGCTTCCTCCACTGTCCCCCAGATGGGGGTCAAGGGGAATTGAACCAAGTGAAGAGAAGAGATGGGGCTCTGATGACTATGAGAACTTTTGCACAGATCACCTGCATAGGGGATACATCCCATTGCTTCTCTGAAGGAGAAGAAAACAATGCCAAAAAATCCAATGGGATCTCAACAGGACAGATGAGGTGGGATTTGTAAGGTTGGCAGCCTGTGCTGCAATCTGAGACAGAAAAATCACTTTGGGGTGTTCATACTTCCTGCATTACCAGCAAGAGATGTGAAAGCTGCTTTGATAACTTTGTTGGCAGGAAAAGTGGAGGTGACATTGGTCTGTATTGTAAGCAGCAGCTGAAAGCTCTCTTGGTAGGCGAGAATTTGTGCCACCAATTTCTGCTTTTAGGGAACTGAATCAGACCTTTTTGCTGAGCTGATCTTGCCTCTGCACAGGGGATTTGCACAGGGTCTTCTTTTATCCATTGTAATCTCTCTGCAAGAGTCTTGTAGGATATTGAGTGCCCAGCCCTTTGGGGGCTCTGAGAAAAACAAACTTTTTCATATACTTTGGCATGTCCTTTAAGTGATTATAGTATCTGAATTTGGCTCTTTTTGTGTCCAGAATGTTTGTCCTAAAATGTCACTAAGATATTGGAAGCTGTGTCAAGGCTTCTGTGTACCTTCAGCCGTTCTCAAAGTGATGAGAATGTAAGGGTGCTTGCATCGCTGACTTTAAAATGGCACCTTAGTCTGTTCTAAGCAGAGCAAAGCACATGCCACTCAAGTCTTGGACAAAAGGTAAGATAGCATCCTGGATTTCAGAGTTAAGAATTATGAAACAGATCACTGGAGGAAAGAAAAAAAGGGGAGGGGGGGAAGAAAGGATGAGCAGGCATACACTGGCAGGGCACTTCAGACACCAAACTTCACCTATTTGATTCAATGAGGAGCTTTAACCTGCCTGGCATGCTTCTTCTTTAAGGTATAAGTAATATTTGGTCTGCAAGTAGTGTTTCAGTATGTGTATTTTAAACTGACTTGCCTCTGGGTAACAGCAGACATGCTCACCAAGTGCTCACACACCCCACAAACATGACCTTCTGCTTGTGCTTCAGTAATACAGAAGGCACCAGGCAGGTTTATGGGTTTCATAGCTGTTGATAAGGGAAAAAAATACACTGAAAGATTTGTCTTTATTTTAACAGGAAAAAGGTAGAATAATCAGGCAGCTCTGAATTAGACACTGTAGTAACAGATACCGCATTGTGCCTTAGTTTTTTGCAGCCTGTGATATGTTAGGAGATATTGTTCTGACCTAGACATAACTGTACATTTTTTTTTGTGTAGAACCCTGCACTTGGCCTTGTTCAGTCTCATCCCATTGGTCTCTGACCACCCATCCAGCTTATCAAGGTCCCTCTGCAGGGCTCTCCTACCTTCTAACAGATCCTTCACCCTTCCTTCGCCCTTGGTGAAAGCTAAGAAGAAAGCCTGGGCTGGATGTCTTCAGGACACACAAACACTTCCTTGAACCATGGCTGCAAACAACTAATCTCTCTTTAATCTTACTAACCTCTTTGCTTTGGCCGTATGTTGGGGTTACAGTTCCTGCTGACAAGATTGAGTGCTGCCTTGGACTGGAGCCCACCTGGCTGATAATGCAGTTTCATTAGAATAAAATGTGTTAAAGGATGTGGATCTTCCTGCTGCGGGACCTCATCCAGCTGCTAATTGCTTGTTATCAGAAAGAAGGTCTCTTTTTGCTGTCCTTTCAGGGTCTCTGTGTGTCACTCTGATGGCATTTTAGCCTTGCACTGAACCCAGCTGTACTTTTGTGTGCGGTCTGAGCTGGATTTTTCCCTCTTGAATGCTGGATGTCTGGATGTGAACTCAAGTCTGCATTAATGGCGTGTTTTGTCTTCAGTTTTCTTGTGAGGCTGCACTTTTAATCTGAGTGACACCTGCTGTAACACCCTTCTGAATGCCAAAGCTGGTCACACCTCAGATTAAATCCTCTCCTTGTAGAGCTGGCACACTTTCCCCGTGTCGCACCATTTAAGTCTCACTGCTCTGTTCTGCTGACAAACAATCCCTTGCAGCCACGTCAGGCTGCGAAGTACAACAGCAGCATTCTAGTAGTCTTTAGTTTAAAAATTCATCTGCAAACACTGGATGTATGTTGGCAGACTGAGCAGACCCTTGGACACAACCGGGAAAGTCTGGAGAGTCTTCCAAAGCAAATAATCTCTCAAGATACAACACTCACCCGTGCAGCATTTTAGAGCAAAAGGCAGACGCCTTGCTGCGTCTAGAGAAATGAGAAATGAGCCCCCCCGCCAGGGAGACCAAAGCCTGGCTTTGCAAGTGAGAAGAGCCTTCTGTAGAACAGTGCAGGAGTGCCTGAAAGCACTTGTGGCCCCAGGTGTACCATGAACACATATGATACAGATCTCCTGGCAGTTTGAATCTCTCTTTCCTGGTAACGCTCTCTACTGCAGGACAGGAGCGGGGTGTAGTGGAGAAGTAGGGATTTGTCCCGTTTCACAGAGAGAATACCCTAAGTGAATGGCTGTAGTCTGAAGAGGAGTCTGGCTGGCTGGAGAGCAGTGCTTTGCCAAAGGAGCTGTGTGGGGCAGGCCTGCACATATGTCAAATCAGCCTTGCCTGTGGTTCCAGCTGCATGTGCCAGGAGCTACCTTCACTGATATGGAGTTGTGCACTGTTAAGATAAAAATACAAATTTCCTGATGTCTTCTTAAGGGCTATGGAGGGAAGGAAGTGAGGAAGGGAATCAAAGAGATATACTACTGGTGACAGTGGTGCCACAAAGTGGGAAATGCTAGCATGAAGCAAAGATCTGGTTAATGAGAGCACATGAGGGGAAGCAGCCCGTTGTGCACCCAAGCCTAGGGCTGTGGGGAGGCATGGGGCATGGGGAGAGAAACAGAGCTGGCTGATACCCTTTTTTTTCAAACATTGTGATCCTGGTGTTCCAACAGTTCAGCACCCACTTTAGTTGGCATGACAAGACTCCCCCTAATGCTCTAATTCCTCTCAGTATATTCCTCCTGTAGAGGAGAGCTGTCCTCTTCCTTTCCCAAATCTCTGCAACCCTCCTGTTCTGCAATGATGCTGCTGAAAGGATCAAAGTTTGGTGCCATTTTGACATTGTGAAATGAATTGCTTGTAACTGTAATCACTTTTCTTTCAGGGTTCAGTTTTATTACTGCATTATCTAATATTTTCAAAATTAAATGTTTTCTTTGTTCAGAAAAAGATCTTCCAAGTGAAACACTTGTCTTCCCAGAGTATTTCTTTCCTAGAGATTTCAGAGTTGCCATGTTTCATTGTAGCTCATAGAAGCCAAGAAAGATTTTTAATTACTTGAAGCCTTTCCAAATAATTATTTCATCCTTTTGCCAGGTCTAGTCCAGACTAGCAGCAGGATCTGTTGATCTTGTATTACACGTTCATCCTGCCATTGTCATGCAAGACTTGTAAATGAACGTGAGTCCTCCTCTTGGCCTGTAACTGCATTTCCCTGCTGGCTTAGTTTATATTCATCAGGTTAGTTTATATTCATCAGGTTATTTGCCGGGTAAAAACTCTGCTTTTACTCTCTTCCTAGAGGCTCAAAACCCCTTGCTGAATCAGCAGCACAGTACCAGTGCCTTATGGCAGGCACTTTGGGGAATGCTTGGTATGACTGTTCTGCCACTACTATCTTCCTAAAGTCAAATTTGCAAAGCTCTCCATTTACATGGTTCTGCAATATATATAAGCACACACAAAGTCCCTGCCCCCTTCCAGTTGTTCTCTGCATTTAACTAATATTGGCATTCTTTCATCTATAATAAAGGGGCTCTTCTATGATCAAAACAGTTTCCAGGTGAACACTTTACTGTCTAATTTAAGTCTCTCCACAGAGATCTTGCCTTTGTATTACCTACTGTGTTGCATTCAAAATATTGTGAAATTGCAAGATGCCCAAGCCAGATTAGCAAAATTATCTGCTTAGGAGTTATTATTGTGAGCTGAAAAGCTGGACAGACAGTACATGCTGGTTTTTTCTGTATTAGGAAAAACTTTCTGTTTCTCTGCTTTGAAGCAGAAATAGAAAATGTGGTGTTTGGAGACCCTGAAAACATTACAAAGCAGGAAAGCTCATGTGTTGCAGAATCAGGCCAGTAAGCGACTCATGAATGTAGGAACATTCAAACACACAGATGGGAACCCAAGTGGATGCAGCCATCAAGCCTTGAAAAGGTTTATCTTGACATTATCAGAAACCTACTTCATCAGCACTTAAATCTTCCACATTTGTTGTTCGCAGTAAAACAAGCCATGGCCTGTACTGTAGATGGGAAGCCACCAACACGTCAATGAATGGGGCTTGTGAATGCAGCCCAGGTGTCCATCTCACTCATGCTGTCATGTTAGCTGGAGGCCTCACCTGCTGAGTTCCAAGCCCAAGAATGTGCTGGTACCAAGCCAGTCCTATAACAAAATTTACAGTTGTCTTCAAGAGAAAGAGAAAAATGAGAGTTCAGATAAAAACTTGTACTGGATTAGTATATGTAGTTATGCCTGAAGAATACTAGAAACTTAGGTGAGCAGATTATAAATCCTGCTGAAAAGATACTAATGCAAAAGCCCTCTTGAGGTTTGATTTTAAAAACACCTACTGACACTTTGCTTTCAAATCAGGTAAGGATGATAGCATGTGTTGGTGAAAACCCTTTCTTCTCACTTTAGTAAGGAAAGCAATTGCTGAGATTCTGCTGGACAGCACTGCTGATTAAAAAAAAAAAAGAGAGAGAGAGAAAAAGACAGGTCATTTGAAATGAATTAGTATTTCATACAAAGAAGCAATACAATTGTTTTATCAGGAGACTGTTTGGGAAAAAGAAGCATTGGGGGTAGGCAAGAGCAGCTCCCTGGATGATCACGGTTTTGACAGTCATTCATTTGAAATACCACAGACTCTGAGCCCCTTTCTCTTAGTCTGGTAATGAATGAGTTTGTGCTTTGCAATATTATTAACACATACAAGCAGAGTAAAATTGTTAGATGATTTTTCAATAGGTGATTGTTTTCTTTAAAATATGTAATTTTATTCCACTTCTGCAATCCCAGAATGCCCATGCTTCCCATGAAGCTGGTGTTAAATTAATCTGAGACTTCTGGTAGGATGAAATCTGCTTTCACAAGCATCCTACTGCTCAGAAAAATTGCCGATCTCTCTGGCATTTGACAAACCTGCTTGAGATTCCTGCTTTCCAACATGACTGCATCTTGGATGGGGGCTGTTAGGTTGGGTTTGTTTCTGAGCCTGTTAAGCACAATCCAAAATATTCCAGTGGAAGAATCAATTCTTTCCCCTAGTGGAGCTAACTACGACTTGAAGTTGCTTTGCAGCAACTGGAAGTGGGAAGAAAGCAAGATCATTTTATCACACTGATGAGCTTGAAATTATAGTATCAGGGAAAAGGATGAAATCAGGCTTGCAGTACACTGTTTTATACATGCAGTCCCTCTTCACTGGAGGAGACATGTGAGTGGTCCAGTAACAGAGACAGTGATTTCAAGCATGAATCCAAGGCCTTCCAGACAAACTTTCAGAGCAAAAAGACCTTGTACATTACAACCAGTAGAGCTGATCTGCTGGAGAAAGGCAAGTTTGTCTCCAGCTCCCCTTCTGATCAAGAGGATGGTGATAGACAGAGGGAAGGGGTTTAACCAACAGCCAGCCAGCAATGCCAGAAGCTGCACACCAGAAACTGCAGCTCTGCTTCCACAGGAAACTCCCTCAGTCTTCCTACTGAGAACAGCTGTAATACATTACAGGAAAATCCACATTTTAAGGAAAAGCCAAAATCGATAAACACAACGCTCTCCAGTTCTAGCAGCCTTACACTCCTGGGGACACAAAGTGTCTGTGTGCACTTTTTCCGCTGTAAACAAACAACTGGATTAGAGGGCTCATGAGGGTGATGATTCAAACCTCACCTTGCCAGCAGTAGAATGCCTGCCTGCCTTCTGTCTTATACAGTTTGACAAAGAAAAACTATTTATACAAATTGTTTTCCTGACAGCACATAGAAATCTTTTGATATGGTTGCTAACTGGAATATACAGAGGTCAATAATGTTATAATCCCCTTTTGATGTGAAAATACATGGATTTGAATAGAAATGTCTTTGTAGCTAAGGAATTGTCACCTTCCTAATTAGCAACCACAAGTCTGTCAATTCCACATATACAATAGGTACCAAGCCCCAGAGCAGCCTTGTAGTTCCCCCTGTTCTCTTTTGCACATTAGTAATTTGAGTGCAGAAACTCTTGTGTGGAGGTCACTGCAACAAGCACCAATGTATTTACTTTTTAACACAGGCAGAAACTATGTCCACAGACAACAATGTTTTGAAGTTCACTTACAATGTTGCTTCAAGAAACATGGCTAGTTCAAAAAAGTGCTAGTAAAAGAACCAATTACCAGTTACTTCCCGCCCCGCCCATGGTTTATATTGATCACAATCTGACGGCTCCTGCTATGTGAGGTGGTGGGAGAAGGATAAATCCTCTGCAAAACAAACTCTTCTCCCATAACAACGTATTTATCATCCCAGCTCTCTCCCTCCCTTTTGGGACAGGCTTACTGCAGAACATGGTATCTTCTGCGTGTCAGCTCTCAGCAAGTCAAGCTACAAAGCTTGGGAAGATGGAAATCTGAAACTGAGATGGGGTTAGTCCTGTGAACTGCAGAATAATCAAGCACCAGACTGAACAAAGCAATCAACTGCCAGCAGCTTCAGCTTATCTGGCGAATAAGAAAGCAACTATTGTACCTAAATTGTGTCACCCATTGAAATGCTGTTTTGACAGAGGAGGTGTCTCCACCTTTCAGGACTGAGCACCCCACATGACCAGCTCAATTGCTCAGATCTGAAGCTAAAGCCACTGAAGTCAAGAAGCAGCATCAATGGAAATGGTTGTCTCCTTCAGCCCTTGAACTGGGCCTTCTCATGGCAGCATTTTTTCTTAGCTTGCTTGAGCATTTTTAGCTTGAATTAGAACAATGATGAAGACGGAGATTTCGATACGGGTTCAAAATTTCCATCTCTTAAATAATCTCCTCCTAAAACTTTCACTATATTATTGCATTACTTGGATCAGCTGTTTCTTCCTGTCATCCAGGTCTTCATTAATGCATAATTTCTCATACTTCTTCGCCATTTTTCTCTTCTGAGTGATTCATACAGTAGTTTGTTAACCTTGACATTATAAAATTCTTGTTAATCTGATTACCCCCCCTCATTTTTCAGTGGACCTACTTTTCCCTGCTGCTTCTTTTATGCTCATTCCATTAAACAGACTTTCATTATCACCCTTAGCTTTGTCAGCTAGCAATAGTCTTTATGGGTCTTTTCCTTTCTGGATATTTTCCTGTCCACTGCTGTTTGTTTTCTGCTTTGTTTTTTCCTCCTCCTGCTTCAAGTGTGTTTCTTCCTTTTAGCTCTCTGTGAAGCAGTGGTAAATAGACATGGTTAGCCAGCCACCATATGGTGGTTCTTTCTTTCTCTTTGGATAGCTCTGAAAGTAAGGAGAACATAAGAGGTGCACCCTGAACCCATTCCTCTGCATCTTTTCCTCACTCTTCAGCCTGTCTCCCCTTCAGCCTGTACTCCACAGAGTACATCAGTGTTGTGGAGGGCCTGTAGGCCCAAAAATAGGCTTATTTTATGCCTTACTTTGCCTTGCCTGCCCAAACATGTTTTCCTCCCCAAACCAGGGGTAAGCAAGCCCAAACCAGGGGTAAACACATTAAAGGCACAAAAGGGTACAATAGGCCTAGGTGCCATAAAGTCTGGCCTGCCTAAGGTCCAGGTTGTAAACAAGTTACATAACGTGGTTGTAAACAGGTTGCATAAGCCCAGGCTGTCAGCGTGTGGCCCAGCCTATGCTCTCCCCATATTTGGAGGTACCAGGCAAGTGATTTCGCCTACTATGGTATTGTTTGCCTGACTGCCAAACCCTGATTGGTCACTAATGGCCAAAGAACAATTAATCTCAGCCCACTGTTTATAAATAGGAGCACACAGGTAAACAAGGTGCTTCTTCTGCTTCTGCATGCTAGCTTCTGCTTCTGCATGCTTCTTCTGCTTCTACGTGCTCTCACTTGCTCTGACTCATGCACTCTTGCTTCACCAGCGTGCTCACACTCACACTCAGGCCCCATGCTCGGGCCCCCCCTTGCTCACGGTCGCTGACATTCGGGCACACCTGATTATTGTTACGTTTAGACTCACTGGCCTACTTGCTTATGCTGTTATTATGGAGACAGAATCTCCCAGCCAGCTGTGGTGAGTTACAAGGAGCACAGACTCCTGTGCAGCCGTGTATGCCTGCTATCGTTTCCCGGTGGACACCATTGCTGCCGAGATACCAGGATGCAGACCCTGCACGCGATCGGCCCCTGCCAGCCAGCGTGACACCGTGCTCAGACTGCACAGCGCCCATTCTCCTGCACCTGAGGTCCTGCCAACAGTCCCCGGACCAGTCCCTGGACAAAGCATCCAGGAGCCAGGAGACAAAGCAGACAAAGCATCCTCTCCAGGAGAGCAAGGTCAGAGACTGTATTCATTTCCCCAGACAGCTGGGAAGACTGCATCCTCTCCCCAGAAGATGGGAGGATTATTCATCTCCCCTAAAACTGGGAAGATTTCCTTTCCCCTGAAGCCGGGAAGATTTCCAGCCTCACAGTCCATGGGAAAAGTTCCCCTGAGGTTTGGACGCTAGGTAAATAGGCTGTTTGCGTAGCCCCCAGAGGGTGATCAATGATTATTGATGATTAATCAGAATTGTGAGTAAAAGCTTTAATACCTCTGTAATATTTGTAGTTTCCTGCCATAAAGCAGAAGGTGTTTCAGCCCACTCTGCTGGGCAAATGGTATGTTGACCCCAAGCAGCATTGGGCCGCAGGGAAAACTCCTCTCTCTGTTTATAGTTGTGTGCTAAGTATTGTAATATAGTTATAATAAGCCATATTGTGTTATTATTCCCATAAGATCCTTCCATAACCGTGAAAGAATCCATTTTAATATTAAATATAGTGGTTGGGGGTGCTGAGAGTTCAGAATATTTGATTTAATACATATATATATTTTTATACATAATTATCTCCCACCAATTAATTTCTCCCCTTCGCCACAAACCGGCGTAGGTGGCAGAATCCTCCTCCTCGACAACCATCTCAGGAGTAAGCTTTCTCTGCTGTTGATGAAATATGAGCTATTACTTTTAACTTGTATATTTCTGTATAGAGCAGCAAATATTTGTAATGTATTGTAAATATCTGATTATATATTGTGCTAAGCTGTGAATATAAAACTTCATTCCTTAACTTAGCTGAGTCCAGCCTGGGTGATTTCATGAGAGTACGGGGGCAGGTAAATCCCAAACCATCACAATGATGGAGGAAAGAAAGAAGATATTCCCAAGTATTTCAGTATCCTGCCATGTTTGGTGGCATATTCCATGTTGCTGCATAAGTTTTTTTCCAAGAAATGCCTGGTTCTCATTCAAATAAAACTGAAAAGCTGCTGTTAGTTTCAATGTGACACAAAGGTCTTGTTAGTTTTGGTACTGGTGGAGCCACAGCTGGAATGCCTGTGCTCTTCCTTCAGCCCTGCCACCATGCTGGCAGCCAGGTCTGTCATCCTACAGAAGCACCCCTGAAGACTGCTCTCTCCACTGCTGCTAATTCTTTGCTGTTAACCAGAGTGTCAAACGGAAATCTGAAACGGAGGCCAGCCTACATCACTCAAAAGAAATCTCCTTTACCCTTCCCTGATCTCCTACATCTGAGAGATTTCCAGCCAAAGTGCCAGCGCTCAGGAGAAGGAGGAAATTCTGTAGCTTAACATCTTTTGTATTCATTCACATAGACTCTACTTACATGACCAAAATGCTAGGACTAGAGTGAAAGCACAGTAGCAATCCCAAAGGAAATGGCATAAGCTATTCTGTCACTTGTTTCCCTAGAGCACTCATCACATTGAAACCGCCCAATCTCTAAAATTGGTAGTTAGAGAAGAACAAATCACAAAAGAGCAAAGTAAAACAACCCTGCACAACTGGAATGGAAGAAAAACCTGCAAGCATAGAGCTGTATCAGCTGCATCTGTGTCAGACTCTACTACTCAAATAGGCATCACTGGCCAAGATTTCTGAGTGTGGTGTTTATCCAGAGGCTTATTCTCTGTCAAATTACTGGTTAAAACCTGAGCAGGCAAATGCAGGCACAGATTTACCTGACCCGTGGGTGTGTAGATTGTAGAGAACAAGGAGGCACGTGGTGTTTTCTCTGTAGATCTACACACAGGAAAAGACAAAGGAAACATGGTAACCTTCTTCCTACCATACTGTCTCTTCTAAGTGTTTTCATGCTGACAGCAGGAAATACAGAGCATAGACACTTAAAATCTCATCAGCTCGAGAGTTCCCTTGCTTTTGCTGCAGCAAGTGCCCTCTCTCCTCCTCAGCTGCAAAGACGCTGCAGACACAAAGTGCCTCCTCCCAAAACCTGAAAGCACGCTGAAGGTGGTGTTTCTGTAGTACTTGCATTCATTGTTCACAGAGCACCACAACTGGTAGGGTAACCTAGAATATGCAGAGAGCTCATTAACGCATGGATGTTGGTTGTCATGGGGAATACGTTTCCACCTCCCATTCCTAGCAAATGAAGTTTTCTAATGAAGCATGTATATTTAACACACTCTATCCATCAGAATCAGGCAATAGTGTCGTTTTATCTAGTCTTGTCAGTAGACCTCAACCATACAAAGAAAATCTTCTTGTATCTACTCCAGAGAATCACAAAGTTTCAGAGAAGCTGTTCCTCAGAGCTTCCCCACTCTGTTGACTCTAACCAGAAGTGTGTCTTGCTCTCTTAATTTTTTGAGACTACCATAGACCATGACACGGCTGCATGTCGCTTAGAACAGGATCGTTACTTGCTTAATCCTCTCACTGTGCATTTCCACACCCCCACACCCCCCCTTTCATTCCCTGTGTTTTTAAAGCCTGACTTGCACACCAGCTGGGACACTGCACCAGACCTTTATTTGCAAATGTAATATTTCATCTCGGTCCTCACCCCCCACATCTTTCCTTAACTTCCAGTCTCCAGCAAGGCTCTGTAAGTGGCCATATCTTGCCAGTGTAGATAGGTGGCAAACAAACTATCATGACCTAGATTTTTTTTTTTTTCTTAAGGAATTATGCATTGCTTCTAAGCAGATGTGACAAGATAATATTTAATCATTGCAACATTCTTGACATCCACTGGGCTAAATGCCTAAAGTCCACCACTTGTATCAGAAATGCATGATCACAAAAGGAGGGGGGGAGGGGAAGGAATGCTATTTGCTTTTTTCTTCAATTGCTGTGGAGACACAGATGCACAGCTGGTTTTGTTCATTAGCCTATATAGAGCATATACTCACTGTGGAGTAAAATAATTGCAAGTAAAAAGGTGAGAGACAAAGAGAGAAGAAAGTCTTGTCTAATTAAAGTAATTTGTTTGGAACTGAGAAATGTGTAATCCTTCCATCCATACCTATCGTTCATTTGCACTGTGTTTGCTTCTCCAGATCTGCAAACAAGCCTGCAGCTTTATTCAGCTGAGAAAACCAACGAGTTTACTCATTCGGCGTTCACGGTGTGCATTCATCTGCACCTCTGTCAGACTGCATTGGCGTACTACTTGGCTACGCAGAAGCACTATCTGACACAGGAACAAAGCGAGGGCAGAGAGGGCAATTGACTTTTTCAACCCATAACCATGCAGCCACATCTGGATTTGTGGGATTGTCACAATAAATCTCATCTTATTATCCTGCATAAGAAGTACAACTCAGCTAATGACCATATGGAGCAGATTAATGTGAAGCAGAGCCTCATTTAGTGAAGACAGAGAGGAAAAAAAAGGAAAATGTTGCTAAATTATCTAGGGCAGAAATAGAGCAACAGCTAGAATCACAGGAGTACTGTATTTAAGGCACCTTCCAACAAATGTTTTAGTGGCATATAGGATCCAAGGCAACTCTGGAAATGCCTGGCACTGCCCATGTAATTTTAAGATGAATTTGCTTTTAAAAGCAATTTGTGTAACCGCTCTGAAAATGATGTTCTTAGGAATAGATTGAGTGTTCTTTGCCCGTGCAGCACCTCCCGAGGGGATTGCATGCACAGGAGGTGGCCACCTACAAGTAGTGACAGAATGATTTCAAGGCAGAGCGAAGGACTCCCTCCAAAAACCAAGCCACCTCGAACTTGCTCAGCGTGAGCCAAATGACAAGACTGATTCAGACGCTGCTTCCCAAGTGGCACTACAGAAATGCTGTCTCATCCGGGACAGCAATCTTTCATCAGCAGCACCAAAAGCAGCTTTCAAATACAATCTTCAACCTGTACAGGGGGTGATCCAGCATGGAGCGTCCATTGCTGCTTTTGATTCCCTATCCAATCCAGACAATTCCTTTGATTACTGCTGTACCTCTCAGAAGCCATTTTTTTCCTCATGTATTCAAATTAGCCCTGGTGGGTGAGCACTGTATCAAAGTCTGTGGAGGGTGCTTTTCCTGTTCCCCTGATAGTCTTTAACTGCTTTTTTTTTTTTTGCACTTGCAGATCCCAGCGACTGTGGACATGTGAAGCATGTTATACAGACATGGAGCCTTCTGTCTGAGAATCAGAGCAGAAGGAAAGTGACTTCTAGAACTCTAGGAAGTGAATTTTGAAGTCATGTTTCACAGTCAACTTGAAGTCTGTTGTTTTGGTTTATTTTCATTATCAAGTCACCATAACTGTATGTAACTAATGAAATTTGAAGCATTTTACACTTTTAATATTTTTTTAACCTTCAACTCTTGAATTTTCTAAAGTGCAGAAAACAAGACAGTATTTCTTTGTATTGCTGACAGCCTCCCTTCAGTCTAACTGCCATTCTAGCTACCAAGTAATGTCTTGGATTATGTATAGCAAAATGCAATTAAAGGTGCATATTCCATGGGAGAGGTAGAGTCACCACAAAAAAGATTTACCAACCTTGAAATGAGGATTAAGGAAGAAGATGGTTTGCAGAGACTTGAATACATTAATTTTCCTAACAGCTTAGCATTTCAGAGACTTCTGTCGTGTAGAGTGCAGTTAGTGCCTGCCTTGACCTGAAATAGAGAAGAAAGGGTATACCTGTGTGAAATCAGATGAGATAATATTTCATTTCATATACCCAGGGCTTGAAAAGAATAGCTGATGAACTGTAGCCAAGGATTAAAGTGGCTAGGTCACCAGGGGAAAAAATACATGGTCCATTTGTCTTTGGGACTGCAATTAAGTGAAAATCATAGAATCATAGAATCAATCATGTTGGAAGAGACCTCCAAGATCATCTAGTCCAACCTATCACCCAGCCCTGTCCAATCAGCCAGACCATGGCACTAAGTGCCTTATCCAGTCTTTTTTTGAACACCTCCAGGGACGGTGACTCCACCACCTCCCTGGGCAGCCCATTCCAATGCCAATCACTCTCTCTGCCAACAACTTCCTCCTAACATCCAGCCTAGACCTCCCCTGGCACAACTTCAGACTGTGTCCCCTTGTTCTGTTGCTGGTGGTCAATGAGATTATTTTCCCAGATCTCATTGTTTTGCAGTGCTTGTTGGACTTTTCTTCCTTTGGACTCATGATGAACTAGATCTGGGAATAAGACAGAAATGTGCTGTCTGTGAGCTGTTGAGTCTCAACTCATAGGACAGATTTTGTGTTACATTGCTTAGGCACAGGGTAGGTGTGTTTTCTTCGTGCTGAAAATGCTTGCCTTGATTTTATAGGAACCTGCACAATATAGTATTGTTTTTCTCCTGGATATGTTGACATTTATTTGTAGAGCCTCAGCAATGAAAGATGTGCAGCAAGACTGAAGTTCGCTGCAGCTTTTGTGTTTTGTTCTGTCAACTGTGCATGTGTAAGTGATTTACTTGTGAATAAATATTAAGGCTTTTTTAATTCAGGGAATGTTATGAGAGCTGAGCTTTCTTTAGACCGACTGGTTGTTGGGAAAGTGAGAGCAATTCCCTCTGAACTTTACACCCCACAACAAACCCACATGGGCTCATTTAATCTGACTCTGCAAACTGTGCCAGACACACAGAGCAAACAACTTCCCTTTAGGTCTTTTGATTTGACTATGGTTTCTTCAGAGCTGGTGGGACAGTGGAGCAAGAATCTATAGGAAGCAAAAGGTTTGCTCTAGTGAGGATATCCGTGGATTGTCTACCCTTCAAATTTGGCTCCATGAGAAGTTGCACAGCAGGTGAAGTGTGATCCTGCTCCTTGTGCACTGTCCCTGTGGAATTTTGTGGTGTTTCCCAGACCTTACATACAAACATTGATCTCTTTTGCAGTGGAGGCTGGCTGAGACTGCTTTTCTCTTATTACTCACATCCTCAACCTCCCAGAGCTCTGTAAGAAGCAGCGAGAAGAAAAAATCCTTCTTAAAGATGAGAAATTCAGCATTCAGATCTGGATTCCCCTGCTTTTGCTTGTCTAGTGGGAGGGATGTTTATAGCAACCTTCTATGCAGAAGCTCTTTCCAGTACCTTTCTTTCTTCCATTGGCAAGACCATCCCGGCACCCAGCCCTGTGTTCAGACAGATCAGGATGGGTAGCTTTAACTTACCACAAACTTTTTTAAAGTGTGTGCATGGGTTATGTAGCAGAAAAGGCAATGTATTTTTGCCCAGCTGAATAGCCTGGGTGTCTTGAAAGGAGGAGCTCATTATGCCCAGCTTATCAGAATAATCACACCATCAATGACCTTGACTAAGAAGGTCAGATCCTTTTCATTCATCTCCCAGTGTAGTGTTATCTTTGTCAGGCGGTTTGTGTCGGCGCTTAGGTAGTCCATACAATGCAATTAGAAGGGAATGGCCACGAGCTTGAACTTGAAAAGTGGAGGGGGAAAGGTAGGATTTCCCCAGTACACACTGCACTATTCACTGATTAGCTCCCGCTGCGTCGTTAGCATCAGACACAGATCTCAGTAAATGAAGGCCAGCCCACCCCAAACGCAGGCCACCCAGCGTTCAGTCACCGTCAGTCTGTTTTGTCTGCCGAAGTTTCTCTTTTCTTCTGCTTTACTGAGCGCTTCACCGTCTCAAGTGTTACAGAAACTATGGGGGCATCTTCAGTCTTTTTTGCCTTTTTTTTTCCAAAAATGAACCAAAGCCCTCTGCAATTAACTGTTCATTCATCTTCTGGCATGAGAACACTCTGAACATACTGTTTACAAGAGCTGATTGATCGTGTTGTACTTTTTAAAAGAGAAAACAGTGTGTTTTCAGGGCGACAAGGCTGGGGAGAGGTCTGGCAAACATGACCCATGAGGAGCGGCGGAGGGAGCTGGGCTTGTTTACTCTGGAGAAGAGAAGGCTGAGAGGTGACCTTATTGCCCTCTATAGCTACCTAAAAGGAGGTTGTAGTGAGGCTGGAGCTGGTCTCTTCTCCCGAATTACTAATGATAGGACAAGAGAAAATGGCCTCAAGTTGCATCAGGGCAGGTTTAGGTTGGATGTTGGGAGGAAGTTCTTTCCTGAGCAGGTGGTCAGGCACTGGATCAGGCTGCCCAGGGAGGTGGTGGAGTCACCAGCCCTGGAAGAGTTTAAAAGGAGAGTGGATGTGGTGCTTGAGGCTATGGTCTGGTGATGAAGGATGCTGAGATGAAGGTTGGACTGGATGATGCTGGTGGTCCTTTCCAGCCATAGTGATTCATAGTGATTAGATACTGTACTGAGGAATTTGGTTTAGTCAAGGACCTGTCAGTGTGAAACTAATGATTGGATTAGATGAGCTTGAAGGGATTTTCCAATCTGAGAATTCTGTGATTCTGTGATTTTGTGTGAAGGACTTTAACTGCACTGAGTGCTATATAATGCTGTGTGCTCTGAAAAATCATCAGAGATGAGGTGCTGGAATGTGTCTAGAGAAGGGCAACAAGGCTGGTGAGGGGCCTGGAGCACAAACCCTATGAGGAGAGGCTGAGGGAGCTGGGGGTGTGCAGCCTGCAGAGGAGGAGGCTCAGGGCAGACCTCATTGCTGTCTACAACTACTTGAAGGGAGGTTGTAGCCAGGTGGGGGTTGGTCTCTTCTCCCAGGCAACCAGCAACAAAACAAGGGGACACAGCCTCAAGTTGTGCCGGGGGAAGTATAGGCTGGATGTTAGGAGGAAGTTGTTGGCGGAGAGAGTGATTGGCATTGGAATGGGCTGCCCAGGGAGGTGGTGGAGTCACTGTCCCTGGGGGTGTTCAAGAAAAGACTGGATGGGGCACTTAGTGTCATGGTCTACTTGACTGGATAGGGCTGGGTTGGACTGGCTGATCTTGGAGGTCTCTTCCAACCTGGTTGATTCTATTCTATTCTATCATCAAACAAGACCCCCGTGGTGAAAGTGTCTCTGTGTTTCAGTTCCTTTGCTGTGTAAGAGAGATGCTATCATCTCCTCATCTCGAAAACAACATAATGAAAATTAATTACTTTCTGCTGTACACCCAAGTATTAGTGGGATGAGATTCCAGCCTTCACTCCCCCAACTTTCTGGAATATCTAACTCCTTTCCATCTTACTGATTCCCATTTTGATCTCCACATTCACCCCTTTAAAAAAAGTCATTTTTTCAAAAGTACAGACAAAAATGAAGAACAAAAGTGTTGCCCAACATCAAATGTTTCCTATATGCAGCATAAAGACTTCTGCCTTCAACTGATTTAGCCATCTTTTGTAAGTGAAATGAACATGCTATATCCATTAAAAATTATCTGAAAACTTCTATATATTAAAAAAAAAAAAACCACAAAAAAACACCAAAATCAACCAAGAAAACCCTTCCCCTCTTACTCATCTATTTTGTGGCAAATATAGCTGTTAAATTTGACTTGAGGGCAATAACCTCATTTTGTTCCTGCAGTAAGCTAAAAATGGCCAGAGCTCAGTAGCTAGTCCTGCTAATAAAATAAGTACATAAAATCAGCCCTGGCTATTGTGAATCAGCTCAGCTGAGAGATTCAGAGAGGAAAACTTTGGGGCTTGCTTTAGGGTTAACTCACAGGATAGTTTCTATATTATCACTTGAGGGCTAGAATGAGGTTTGAGCAAATGAGGACAAGAAAAGTCTTATTCCTTTATTCTTTCTCCTCTTCTCTTTCACAGCAGGTATACCTCTACTATTCTTTCCACTGGTTTTGGGAAGAATCATAGAATCATAGAATTAATCAGGTTGGAAGAGACATCCAAGATCATCTAGTCCAACCTATCACTCAGCCCTATCTAATCAAGTAGACCATGGCACTAAGTGCCTCATCCAGTCTTTTCTTGAACACCTCCAGGGATGGCAACTCCACCACCTCCCTGGGCAGCCCATTCCAATGCCAATCACTCTCTCTGCCAACAACTTCCTCCTAACATCCAGCCTATATCTCCCCCAGCACAACTTCAGACTGTGTCCCCTTGTTCTGTTGCTGGTTGCCTGGCAGAAGAGACCAACCCCCACCTGGCTACAACCTCCCTTCAAGTAGTTGTAGACAGCAATGAGGTCCCCCCTGAGCCTCCTCTTCTCCAGACTAAACAACCCCAGCTCCCTCAGCCTCTCTCCATAAGTGGACTCTGGTGCTTACAGTTCTGGGATAGTTAAGGGCTGTAACAAATCTCAGATGATAGGAAACCTTTTTCAGGTTGTGATGCCTGGGAAAAAGTTAGATCAGCTTTGTTCCAGCTTATAAAGATACTGGGAGTGGGGGAGTACCACACTGTTTTTAATGGCAATGAGGTTTAGTATTGTTTCCTCAAGGGCCTCTAATGTTTTGATTGACATCTTTTCTGGCAACATATGGCTACGTCATGAGTTGTTTACTAGCAATATGTGGCAGCTGAAAGAGATTTTTCTTCATTGCTGCTTAACTGCTCAGTAGTAGGTGTGTCTTCCATCTGCTGTGTAAAGGGGTAGTAAAGGCTTCTGTAAAGAGCTTCTGCTCATACATATCTGTGCATTCTGCAAGCAAAGGCCAAAGAGGAGATGGGGCAGGGATGAGAAGAGGCCTTTATGACTGCTGTCAACATTCAGAAAGTAGAACTAGAAGCAGTCAACCACTTTGCTTTGCTGCTCTTTGTATTACTGATAGACATAAAAAGGCTGAAACATCACTGTAGAAGTGCATTTAGATATTGATGAAACACCTTGGTCGGGCAGAAAGGGAGTAATGAAGAAATGGTGTCTGGCCTTGTTTTGCATGGACAGGGCTGTAGCTGCAGTGAGATGATTAAAGAAAATTGCAAATAGTCACACTTTCTTTTGGCATTCATTTCATTTTCCATCTGAAACTGTTGCCAGTCTGGTGTGTTTGCACAGTAGCCATGCAAGCTTGTCCTTATATTCTGCCTAATTGTCAAATTTGTATGCTGAGGAGATGTGAAATTTCACACTGCACTCTCAACTTGTTCCATAATATTCCAGTTATGATAATAGCTAATTAAGAAAATGTGAAATTAAAATGCATGCTTATCTAGGGGAACCAAAATGAGAATATAGAAGAAATCTGGGAGGAAGATACAGTGAAAAGTGTTGCCTCTTAACATTCCATCTCTATAAGCTGCTTTTGAAATGCAGTGTGATAAATCAAGATATTGAAAAGTCATCTTAGAGAGGAGCTGTGACTGCAGAGCTGCCTAAGCTCCCATCTCTGCAGGAGCCACCAGGAAGTCTTTCCCATGAAGTTAATGCCATTAATATAGATATTGCAGGTTTACAAGGCCAGATCTAGCAAAAGGAGCACTTTTTGTCTGTGCAACCACCCTTCTCAAAGCACCTGTTAAGCAAGTGGTCACAAGAGCAAGGACCTGTGAATTCCTCTGTTCTGGGTCACAGTTGTTTTGACTGTTCTCATATCCCATAGCCTTAAAGAATTAAAAGACTGCTATTCTGGAGTTCAGTTGCGTACCTATACCAAGTACATTTGCCATGTAGAATGCATGTACATATAGATCATTCTACCTATTTGCATGCATCACTAAAGACAATGTTTCAGCAAGGCTCTGTTCCTGTAGTGGAGGGCCCGTAGGCCTGAAAACAGGAAAACAGCCTTATTTATGCCTTGCCTGGACATGTTTTTC
>WAAF01006026.1:0-20912 GCA_013400475.1 Tricholaema leucomelas
ACTGGACCCTCTCCAGCAGATTCCTGTCCCCATATGTATCTATGTATACACACACACATACATATATACTGTAATCAGTGGTGGCTGGCCCATGGATAGCAGCAGTGTATTGCATTTTGTGTATTCCAGAGAGCTGAGAGAAGGAGAGATCCATTGATTGAGTCTCTGTATTTTAAGTGTTACTATATTTACTAGATAACAAATTAGAGATTTGTTAGACAGCAGGCTAAGTAGCTGTCTGTGAATCATGTATTTATTATGCATGACTCTTTCAGAGTCATTAGAAGTTGAAAATAAAGACTCACTGGGATGTGAAGGGGAATTCAGATGCTTAGGGACCACAGTGACGTGCCTAAGCAACGGACACTTAGTCCCCAGGTTACAGTCCTGAGGCTTGCCTCTGAAGTTTGCAGAGAGAGTTGCCAACACTGTTGTTACTATACAAATGGATAGAGCAGAGCACAGAGAGTCTGAACAAAGTTCCCATCAATACCTTCAACATCAGTGCTACTGGAAACAACAGAGAACACAGTAAATCTGCTTTCCATTCCTTTTACCCACCTGCTAGGTAGTACATTGTATTCACTGTCTTGAACTTCTTGAATGTAATGTAATGGTGTCTAGACACAAAACTGTAAGCTATTAACAGAGCAAAGCTGGAGGTGGGGAGATTCATCCTGGAGCTGTTCAGCATGAGAGTGGTGAGAGCCTGGAATGGGTTGCCCAGGGAGGTGTTTAAGGCTGGGCTGGCTGAGGCTCTGGCCAGCCTGGTGTAGGGTAGAGTGTCTCTGCCCATGGCAGTGGGGTTGGAACTAGATGACCCTTGTGGTCCCTTCCAACTCTGACTGATTCTATGATTCTAAGATTGCACAAATCAATGTATTTTTGTTGTTTGATACAGCCAGAATTACATACTTGCCCTCCAAGTGTGGAATCAGGGAAAATTTGTATAGGGTGTCCCTGCCCTCGGGAGGGGGGTTTGGAATTGGATGATCCTTGTGGTCCCTTCCAACTCTGACTGATTCTATGATTCTATTTTTTGTCTTTCTCTTTCCATTTTGATATTAGAGGGAGTTTCATTTCCTGTCTTGAATAATTTTGGGGTCACAGGATCACACAGGCTCACAGGATGTCAGGGGTTGGAAGGGACCCAAGGAGATCATCGAGTCCAACCCCCCTGCCAGAGCAGGACAATACTAACACAGATCACAGAGGAACACATCCAGACAGGCCTTGAAAGGCTCCGGAGAAGGAGCCTCCACAACCTCCCTGGGGAGCCTGTTCCAGTGCTCTGGGACCTTTACAGCAAAGAAGTTCCCCTTTGTGTTGAGGCAGAACCTCTTTTGCTGCAACTTATACCCATTGCTCCTCATCCTATCCCAGGGAGCAGTGAGCAGAGCCTGTCCCCCCTCTCCTGGCAGCCTTCAGATCCTTATAAACATTTATCAAATCCCCTCTCACTCTTCTCCAGACTAAACAGCCCCAGGTCCCTCAGACTCTCCTTATAAGCCATACCATCCAGTCCCCTCATCATCCTCGCAGCCCTCTGCTGGACCCTCTCCAGCAGATCCCTGTCCCTCTTCAACTGGGGAGCCCAAAACTGAAGGCAGTATTCAAGATGAGGGCTCAGCAGGGCAGAGTAGAGAGGGAGGGTCTTGCTCACGTTGGTGGTGCTTGGCTCCAAAGATGGCAGCAAGGTACAGAATTGCAATGGTGATGCCAGAAAAGTCAGGGAGAAGTAGGAATGGATATTGTGAGTCCAAGTGTACCGTTTTAGCTAAAAGGTCATTACTGACACTGGAACTTGAAGACAATTTCAAGGATTTGCATAGATTAAACTCCTTAAAGCAGAAACATTTGAAGCAAAACAATAGCTCAGAGTGACTAAGAGAATACAGTAGTCAAGCTTCACATCTAACCTATTTATCTTAATCAAAAGCCATCAAGTATCTGATGAGTGGATCACTTGGAGGAAAAAGCTTTTGGTATGATCACTGACTGAATGTTTCATATAGGCATACCTTAATGCTTCCTTATCATTCTCATCACTGCAGTTATTGTATTTAGGAAGAGACAGATGAACTATTAGACATTTACAGTGTTGGTATCTCATGAGGAATAAAACACATAAACAAAAGGAAACTGCTGGGATGGTTTCCCTCATTGTCCTCTGACCCACACCTTTCTTGAAGCAAAGGTCAGTTACACTAACTCTGTGATTCAATCTGATCATGGATATATCTCAGGCTAGAACTTCTGTTCTTTAAATTGCCTGGAGAAGAAGAGGCTCAGGGGTGACCTCATTGCTGTCTACAACTCATTCTCAAAGCATTCTCAGTTGTTTGATATGTTGAGCTCATAGATACCATCAGACCCCACCTGGAGTACTGTGTGCAGTTCTGGAGCCTCCAGTACATGGACATGGAACTGTTAGAGAGTGTCCAGAGGAGGGCTGAAAAGATGCTCAGAGGGCTGCAGCAGCTCTGCTATGAGGACAGGCTACAAGAGTTGGGGCTCTTCAGCCTGGAGAAGAGAGGGATTCAAGGAGACCTTACAGAGGCCTTCCAGTATCTGCAGGGAGCCTACAGGAAGGCTGGGGAGGGACTATTGGCAAGGTCTTGTAATGACAGGACAAGGGTTAATGGGTTTAAAGTGGGAGAGAAGAGATTCAAACTAGATGTTAGGAAAGGATGCTTTCCAGTGAGGGTGGTGAGACACTGGCACAGGTTGCCCAGAGAGGTTGTGGCTGCTCCCTCCCTGGAGCTGTTCAAGGCCAGGCTGGATGAGGCCTTGAGCAGCCTGCTCTAGTGGGATGTGTCCCTGCCTATGGCAGGGGGTTGGGGCTGGATGATCCTTGAGGTGCCTTCCATCCTAGACCATTCATGATTCTGTATTCTTTGTCTTGACTTTTACAAGTCCAGGGGAGCTCCTTCGGTCATGAGCTATCAATGTCCCATCTCCAATGGCCTGTTATGTTATGTACACTACAGAAGAGCTGTGTTCTGTAGTGTACTGAGTGTGAGGTGCAGCTGCAGGGGAATGGGTGTCACAGAGAGTAGTTTGAGTCTTTTGAAAAGAGTTCTCTTAAAGAACTGCTGAGCTAGAGTGGTCTTGCAAAATGCACCATGACTATTCATCCTTCAGACAAGGTTCTGAACAGGATAAAGTAGACACCATTGGGAAGAGAAAAAAAACTAGGAGTGCAGCAGGATCTGGGGATAGTATCCAATGCCAGAGAGTGTGCAGCCAGACTAGGTGGTTGTAACTGACCTTTTTCAAAGAAGATCCATATCTAAGACACCATCAAACAGCAAGAACAGAGGAGTATTTCTTTCAGTTCTCCTTTTCATCTCTGCTCTAAGCCAAAATTGCTTCAAGAGGAGTTTAAAATGAGACATGTGAGGTTAGCTTTTGGGTTGTTTTCAAACTTCTTCCTTTTTTTCTTCTCACAATTGCTGTAATTAAGACTGCTGTCTTGTGGATGACTTCACTCAGATGTCTCCTCTTGTAAGCTTACAGAGGGCAGACTGAAGAGTGTGCTGAATTCATAAAATCATAGAATCATGGAATCATGGAATCAACCAGGTTGGAAGAGAACTCCAAGATCATCCAGTCCAACCTAGCACCCAGCCCTATCCAGTCAACTAGACCATGGCACTAAGTGCCTCATGCAGGCTTTTCTTGAACACCTCCAGGCACGGTGACTCCACCACCTCCCTGGGCAGCCCATTCCAATGCCAATCACTCTCTCTGACAACAACTTCCTCCTAACATCCAGCCTAGACCTCCCCTGACACAGCTTCAGACTGTGTCCCCTTGTTCTGTTGCTGCTTGTCTGGCAGAAGAGCCCAACCCCACCTGGCTATAGCCTCCCTTCAGGTAGTTGTAGACAGCAATGAGGTCACCCCTGAGCCTCCTCTTCTGCAGGCTGCACAGCCCTAGCTCCCTCAGCCTCTCCTCACAGGGCTGTGTTCCAGGCCCCTCACCAGCCTTGCTGCCCTTCTTTGGACACCTTCCAGCACCTCAACATCTCTCTTGAATTGAGGAGCCCAGAACTGGACACAGCACTCAGGGTGCGGCCTGAGCAGTGTTGAGTACAGGGCAATAATAACCTCCCTTGTCCTGCTGCCCACACTGCTCCTGAACCAGCCCAGGATGCCATTGGCTCTGCTGCCCACCTGTGCACACTGCTGCCTCAGCTTCAGCTCCTCTCTCCCAGCACCTCCAGCTCCCTCTCTGCCTGGCTGCTCTCAGCCACTCTGGCCCCAGTCTGTAGCGTTGCTTGGGGTTGTTGCGGCCAAAGTGCAGAACCCTGCACTTGGCCTTGTTCAATCTCATCCCATTGGCCTCTGCCCACCCATCCAGCCTGGCCAGGTCCTTCTGCAGGTCCCTGCTACCTTCCAACAGATCCACAGCTGCTCCTAGCTTGGTGTGATCTGCTCTTTCTCAATTCCTTGGGTGGCGGTGCATGGCCATTCTTAGTTGGTGGAGCATCCTGGCTCTGAAAGTGGCCTGGAGCAGATTCAGGAACAAAGTAAGATGACAGACTTTCTCAAACACTCTATCAGGCTTCAGCTCTTCGTGGTAGATTTTATTTCCTTCTGGATGACTTTGTTCAGATCTGTAAGGTAAAATTGCAAATTGAAGTGTAAAATGGGGATTTTAAAGTCAAAGGCAAATCTGGTTGTGGATTCTCTATAGAAGCCTCTGCAATGCTCCAGGAAAGACAACCAAATATGCACTCACGATTGCTGTTGGAATCAATCTGATTTATGTATGAGTATCTGTGGGGAAAATATGCCCCTGGGTAATTCCCCATCAAAATCTAAAAGCAGGTGCTTTCCCAGAAAAACAGCCTTACATCTCTGGCATCCTGCTGTAGTCATTGAGTGCACCCTTGGCAAGTTGGCTGATGGCACCAGTCTGTGTGGTGCAGCAGACAAGCTGGAGGGAAGGGATCCATCCAGAGGGACCTGGAGAGGCTGAAAAGGTGGGCACAAACCAAGCTCAGGAGGTTCAACAAGACCGAGTGCAAGGTTCTGCATTGGGGTTGAGGCAATCCCAAGCACAAACACAGGTTGGGCAGTGAGTGGCTGCAGAGCAGCACTGAGGAGAAGGATTTGAGGGTGCTGCAGCTCAACATGAGCTAGCAGTGTACACTTGCAGTCCAAAGGGCCAGCCAGAGCCTGGGCTGCATCAGGAGAAGTGTGGCCAGCAGCTGGAGAGAGGAGATTCTCCCACTCTACTCTGCTCTGCTGAGACCCCACCTGAAGTAGTGCATCCAGTTCTGGAGCCCCTATTCCAAGAGGGATGTGGAGATGCTGGAGTGTGTCCAGAGCAGGGCCAGGAGGATGCTTAGAGGGCTGGAGTAGCTCTGCTATGAGGACAGACTGAAAGAGTTGGGGCTGTGCAGTCTGGAGAAGAGAAGGCTCCCAGGTGACCTTCTTGTGGCCTTCCAGCATCTGAAGGGGGCTACAAAAACGCTGGGGAGGGACTTTTCAGGATATCAGGGAGTGCCAGGACTGGGGGGAATGCAGCAAAGCTGGAGGTGGGTAGGTTCAGACTGGACATGAGGAGGAAGTTGTTGAGCATGAGAGTGGTGAGAGCCTGGAATGGATTGCCCAGGGAGGTAGTTGAGGCCCCATGCTTGGAGGTGTTTAAGGCCAGGCTGGATGAGGCTGTGGGCTGCCTGCTCTAGGGTAAGGTGTCCCTGGGCATGGCAGGGGGGTTGGAACTGGCTGATCCTTGTGGTCCCTTCCAACCCTGACTGATTCTATGATTCTATGATTCATTTTTAGTTTAATCTTTTCCAAAACACTGTTACATTAAAAACCTTTCCAGTGGCATTAACAGTATCTGCCATCTACAGCGACCTTACTTTCCTCACAGGTGATCATATATGTGTCTATTATTTTCTTGTATGCATATCTTGCATTTACTTCAGAGTACATAAACCAAAATAGAACTTCTATGAAAGAATTGCTTCACCCAGCACTGATGTGAGCTTTTAAGGATGAAACACAACAGCTGTTTAACATCACAAAGCAAGAGCATTGAATAATTTAGTTCACAAATTGGAGAAGAAAGGAATATTTATTCAGGGGAAACTCCAGATGGAATTCAGGGAGGCAGATTGTCATTCCAAGCCAGTGTTACAGTGTTAACCCCCCAAAACAGGAATACTGGCAGCATTTTTTTTTTTTCACAATGTCATGTAAAATGCTAAATAGCAACAAGATTTTGTCCATTACAAAATGTCTCATAGCCTCATGAAAGGCCTGGAGCAGAGCCCTGTGAGGAGAGGCTGAGGGAGCTGGGGGTGTGCAGCCTGCAGAAGAGGAGGCTCAGGGCAGAGCTCATTGCTGTCTACAACTACCTGAAGGGAGGCTGTAGCCAGGTGAAGTTGGGCTCTTCTGCCAGGCACCCAGCAACAGAACAAGGGGACACAGTCTCAAGTTGTGGCAGGGGTGGCCTAGGCTGGATGTTAGGAGGAAGCTGTTGCCAGAGAGAGTGATTGGCATTGGAATGGGCTGCCCAGGGAGGGGGTGGAGTCACCATCAATGGAGGTGTTCAAGAAAAGACTGAATGGGGCACTTAGTGCCATGGTCTGATTGGCTGGATAGGTCTGGGTGCTAGGTTGGACTGGATGATCTTGGAGATCTCTTCCAACCTGGTTGATTCTGTGATTCTGTGATCTCATTAGTCTGCCATCATAAGGCTTGGTAACCCTGCCCCTTTTCAACATGACTCAGTAGGAAGAGTGCCACAAATTACATCAGAAGATGTAGGGATGTAAAGCTAAATACATTGGATGAGATCATTGATGTATTTCATTTGATGTTTTATTGGTTTTATTCGGCCATAGCTAGTGACAGCTGTTTTCATAGCTAATATTAGACATTAGAAATAGCAACAATGTGCAATCATGAAGTCAGAGAATCATAGAATCATAGAATCAAACAGGTTGGAAGAGACCTCCAAGCTCATCCAGTCCAACCTAGCACCCAGCCCTATCCAGCCAACCAGACCATGGCACTAAGTGCCTCATCCAGGCTTTGCTTCAACACCTCCAGGGACAGTGACTCCACCACCTCCCTGGGCAGCCCATTCCAATGCCAATCACTCTCTCTGCCAACAACTTCCTCATAACATCCAGCCTAGACCTCCTCCAGCACAACTTGAGACTGTGTCCCTGTGTTCTGTTGTTGGTTGCCTGGCAGAAAGACCAGCCCCACCTGGCTACAGCCTCCCTTCAGGTAGGTGTAGACAGCAATGAGGTCTGCCGTGAGCCTCATCTTCTCATGAAATAAATTACCAGGAAAATTTAATCCTAATTCCTATCAGTTAGGTGTTGAGTTACATTTAGTGCATCACCTTGTTCTAGCTTAAATCTCTTTAATGCAGCTGTGAATAAATTCACAGATAGGATAATGTTATTGGAATATGAATGTTTGAGCATTTTCCATATAAGCCTTGTTTATATTACTGATGACCCTGCAGATATGTGCACCATGGGCTGATGAGAACTTCAGTAAGCAATTTCCTTGCATGCAGAACTTGATCTTAGTCGGACACGCTTCAGCTTGAAAAGATTAATATGAACTTTGACTGGGTCTGAAATTGTAATGGAAACATGCTCTGGAAAATCTGATGGTGTATTAGGTCATCAATTAGTGAGACCAGTTTTACAGCACTAAGAGCTTCAGCTAGTCATACCCAACTTGCTGCTCTGACAGGAAAGTGCATCTTCTTAATTCCAGAACTTCCAGTAATCAACTTCAGCACCACTTAAATAGAAGTCTTTAAAGCCTTGAGGCATGGAAAGTCATTGTGCATGATACTTCCTTACAAGTCATCACAGAATCATAGAATCAACCAGGTTGGAAGAGATCTCCAAGAACACCTTGGTAACTTGCCAGAGAGGTGTAGAATCATAGAATCAGTCAGGGTTAGAAGGGACACAGGGATCCTCTAGTTCCAACCCCCTGCCATGGACAGGGACATCCCACCCTAGATCAGGCTGCCCACAGCCTCATCCAGCCTGGCCTGAAACACCTCCAGCCATGGGGCTTCGACCACCTCACTGGGCAACCCAGTCCAGGCTCTCATCACTCTCAAGCTGAGCAACTTCCTCCTCATATCCAATCTGAATCTCCCCACCTTCAGCTTTGCTCCATTCCCCCAGACCTGTCACTACCTGGTAGCCTATAAAGGCCCTCCCCAGCTTTGTAGCATGCCCCCTTCAGATACGGGAAGGTCACAAGAAGTTCAACTCTCTGGCTTCTTTCCTTCAACCAGTTTCTAATCCATCTCACTTCCTGATCATCCAGACCATAGAATCATATAATCAGGCAGGGTTGGAAAGGACCACAGGGATCATCGAGTTCCCCTGCCATGGGCAGGGACATCCTAGCCTAGATCAGGCTGTCCAGAGCCTCATCCAGCCTGGCCTGACCACACTGCCTCAGTTTAAAAGTAAATTTAGATTTTGAGGACAACTAACATAGATTGGTAGGTGTTAAGGATCACTTATCTCCTGCTACATCAACAGAGATGGCAACATATAGCACAAATTGATTACACTTTCTGCAGCAGTACCTGCAACATGCTTCAGCCCCAAGTTGCAAGGAGCTACCAGTGAATACAACAGCTGTGGAAGCAGAAGGTAGTAGCAAAAGTATAACATGTGATAAGATGATGAGTCATAGCTCATCAGCTCATAATCCAACGTGTAAGATGCTGTCTGACACTGCCAGTATCAAGCAATTCATCATGAGTGCTGTACATGCTTAAGGTCTTGCGAATGTGGGCAACTGGGAGCGTTTTCATCTACACTTAGTGGTGGACAAAGTTTTAGCTGTCAAATGAAAAGCAAAACAGGCATCTTAAATGCCCTCCTTCCTCTCTGGAGGCGTTTAAAGCCAGGCTGGATGAGGCCTTGAGCAGCCTGCTCTAGTGGGAGGTGTCCCTGCCTATGGCAGGGGGTTGGAGCTGGATGATCCTTGAGGTCCCTTCCAACCTAAACCATTCTATGATTCTATGATTCTATGACACAAGACAAGAGGTTCAACAGGGTGAGGGAGCTGGGGGTGTTTAGCCTGGCGAAGAGGAGGCTCAGGGCAGACCTCATTGCTGTCTACAACTCCCTGAAGGGAGGTTGTAGCCAGGTGGGGTTGGTCTCTTCTGCCAGGCAAGCAGCAACAGAACAAGGGGACACAGTCTCAAGTTGTGGCAGGGGAGGTCTAGTCTGGATGTTAGGAGGAAGTTGTTGTCAGAGAGAGTGATTGGCATTGGAATGGGCTGCCCAGGGAGGTGGTGGAGTTGCCGTCCCTGGAGGTGTTGAAGCAAAGCCTGGATGAGGCACTTAGTGCCATGGTCTGGTTGACTGGATAGGGCTGGGTGCTAAGTTGGACTGGATGATCTTGGAGGTCTCTTCCAACCTGGATGATTCTATTCTATTCTACCTTGGAATGAGCAATAAACTGCATCGGTACAGGTTGGGAGGTGATCTGCTGGAAAGCAGCACTGTTAAGAAGGGCCTGAGAGTCCTGGTGGCCAGCAAGCTATCCATGGGACAGCAAGGTGCCCTTGTGGCCAGGAAAGCCAGTGGGATTCTGGGGTGCATTAAGAGGAGAGTGTCCAGCATATCAAGGGAGGTTCTTCTCCCCGTCTACTCTGCTCTGGTGAGACTTCACCTGGAATATTGCATCCAGTTCTGGGCTCTCCAGTTCAGGAGGGACAGGGATCTACTGGAGGGAGGGCTATGAAGATGATTAAGGAGTTGAAGCAATGCCTGGTGAGGAGAGGCTGAGGGACCTGGGGCTGTTTGGTCTGGTGAAGAGAAGACTTAGAGGGGATCTAATCAATGTTTATAAATACCTGAGAGCTGGGGGTCAAGAGGGAGGGGACAAACTCTGCTCAGTTTTTTATCCTGGGATAGGACAAGGAGCAATGAATGGAAACTGCAGCACGGGAAGTTACACTTCAACATGAGGAAGAACTTCACTGTAAGGGTCACAGAGCACTGGAACAGGCTTGCCAGAGAGGTTGTGGATTCTTCTACTCTGGAGACTTTCAAGACCTGTCTGGATGTGTTCCTGTGAAACCTGAGCTAGATTCCATGGTTCTGCTCTGGCAGGGGAGTTGGACAAGATCTATGGAGGTCCCTTCCGACCTCCTAACATCCTGTGATCTGTAAAGACACAGTAAGAATAAGGAGGTCCTATGTTGACTGGAGCTCAGACTGTTTTATGTGAAACTATCACTTGGTTTCATCACCAGGACAGAGTGTGACATGCTTCTTTTCAGAGAGGGTGATTGGCATTGGAATGGGCTACCCAGGGAGGTGGTGGAGTTGCTGTCCCTGGAGCTGTTCAAGACAAGACTGGATGGGACACTTAGTGCCATGGTCTGGTTGATTGGACAGGACTGGGTGCTAGGTTGGACTGGATGATCTTGGAGGTCTCTTCCAACCCGGATGATTCTATGATTCTATGCTGTTGCAAACTACTTAGAAGAGGTGCTCCAATGTATTGTGCACTCTTTTGAAGCTTCTGAGAGTTACCCCCAGAAAGATCACATCACTTGTTACTGAACTGCTGCTAACAATTTACACAAGCTGTAAGATATCCTCCTGCTTGTAGGGATGTTGTGCCTTCCAGGATTTCACTAAAGAAGGAAAAAAAACAAAACAAACTGCTTTCTGTAAGAGAAACTAAAATTTGAAGAGATGTTGTGGAGGTCTCTTGTACCACACACTCTTCAACTACTGAATATGGGTAGTGGAAATGACCCAGTAGTACATGTAGACAAAGCTAGAGGTACTGCTGTGGAGTGTGCTGAACTGTCAGAGGTAATGATCTTTCTGTCACAGGGAATGGTCCAGCTGCCCCAGCACTTTGCAGGATCTCATTCTTGAAGGTCAGAGGTGAGCTCTGGTTAAGGTAAAAGGTGTATTGGAGAAGGTGAGCAGAGCAGACTGGGCAGTATCAGGTATGATCTCAGTCTTGAAGGTCAGAGGTGAGCTCTGGTTAAGGTAAAAGGTGTATTGGAGAAGGTGAGCAGAGCAGACTGGGCAGTATCAGGTATGATCTCAGTCTTGAAGGTCAGAGGTGAGCTCTGACCAGGTAAAAGGTGTGTTGGAGGAGGTGAGCAGAGCAGACTGGGCAGTATCAAGTATGATAAAAAGATAATAACAAAGTGCCTGCAAAGACCTGGAAGGCAGGCAGAGTACAAATCCTAATACTACTTTCAAGGAGGAACAGTTAGAGACTGTGTCTAAACAAGAGGAGGATTGAGTCTGCCAGGTTGAAGGATGGAAGTTTTGTGGCTTTTAGTAATGGCAAGAAGGCTTTTCTCTGCCTGCAGATGTCAGATGTGCACTTGCAGAGATGCCTGTAAAAAGCAAGGAAGAGCAAATTCCCTCAGGGGAGACATCTGGGCCAGCAGGCATTGATCCACATGGCATTCAGAGGAAGGGTGGATGGTCGTGGCTATGGGCTTCTAAAGAAGACAGAAACATTCATCTGCCAAGCATGCTTCTTGTCTCAGGATGTTCATTACTTGTGGTTGAAGCTGGGATATTGCACAGACTGCTGAAATCCATTCAGGCTTCAGACAATTATCTATTGCTGCTCTTTCACTTGGGCTGACACTGATAAGTATTAAGAGACCTTTAACAGAATCTCTTTATGAAGGCCTGTAACTACAAGCCTCTAAAAGGGAGCAAGGAGGTTCAGAGGTGTTCTCTTTAGCCATATCAGTCAAGAGGAAAGACTTAGGTGGGTGTTGGTATTATCTTTCAGAACAACATCTGCTTGCACAGCTGATGTTTCAGGCTGGATCTGAGCTCTAATCATCATAGTACTCTCCCAAAATAAGGATCCTGCCTCGGCAGGGAGGTTGGACTAAACGATGTTAGGAGGAAGTTGTTGTCAGAGAGAGTGATTGGCATTGGAATGGGCTGCCCAGGGAGGTGGTGGAGTCACTGTCCCTGGAGGTGTTCAAGAAAAGCCTGGATGAGGCATTTAGTGCCATGGTCTGGTTGATTGGCTAAGGCTGGGTGCTAGTTTGGGCTGGATGAGCTTGAAGGTCTATTCCAACATGGTTGATTCTATGATTCTATGATCTCTGGAGGTCCCTTCCAACCTCTAATGTTCTGTGATTCTGTAATATTTTCGCAGGGTTTCAAAATAAGTTTAAACTTCCTTTAAACCTGTTAAAGATGAAGCTGAAAAGCCTGTATTGCAGTTTGTACAACTACCTGAAGGGAGGCTGTAGCCAGGTGGAGTTGGGCTCTGCTGCCAGGCAACCAGCAAGAGAACAAGGGCACACAGTCTCAAGTTGTGCCAGGGAGGTACAGGCTGAATGTTAGGAGGAAGTTGTTGGCAGAGAGAGTGATTGGCATTGGAATGGGCTGCCCAGGGAGGTGGTGGAGTCACTGTCCCTGGAGGTGTTCAAGAAAAGCCTGCATGAGGCACTTAGTGCCATGGTCTGGTTGATTGGCTGGGGCTGGGTGCTAGGTTGGACTGAATGATCTTGGAGGTCTCTTACAACCTGGTTGATTCTATGGTTCCACGATTGTAGATAGAACAAAACAACTTAGAAACTGCCACAAGAGACTGAGTTAATTTTTCAAGAAAAAGAAATTACTCAGTTCAGAAGGAAACATATGGAGGTTATTGACAATCATAACAAAAATGTGGATGAGAATACATATTGCTGAGAGATGGAAAATCTTGGTGAATGCAGAGACACAAAAGCAGCACATTAAGCAAAAACTAATGACTTAGCACAAGATAAACCAAATTCATATGTATCAGGAAAATGGAATAAGCTGCAATACATTTTGCCACTTTCCAAAAGTCTCAGGCACCATCACTACATTTCATAGAATCATAGAATCAACCAGGTTGGAAGAGACCTCCAAGATCATTCAGTCCAACCTAGCACCCAGCCCCAGCCAATCAACCAGACCATGGCACTAAGTGCCTCATCCAGGCTTTGCTTCAACACCTCAGGGACGGCCACTCCACCACCTCCCTGGGCAGCTCATTCCAATGCCAATCACTCTCTCTGCCAACAACTTCCTCCTAACATCCAGCCTGTATCTCCCCTGGCACAACTTGGGACTGTGTCCCCTTGTTCTGTTGCTGGTTGTCTGGGAGAAGAGCCCAACACCCACCTGGCTACAGCCTCCCTTCAGGTAGTTGTAGACAGCAAGAACTGTGACACAGGTTGAATCAGCTAAGGAGCATCAATAGGACATATAAAACTTCTAAGATGGATGTGAACGTGGAAGGCATTCTGTTGATACAACCATCCTGCAGACTTTAACAGAAGAGCTACAGATATTGGAAGGGTAAATAAACTAACTATGAGTGAAAGCTTGTATTCCTTCAAGGCATATATGTCTTGGCTGGAAGTGTAAATAAAAATAGAAGAGATGAAATCTATAGTGGTACCAGCATAGAGGAAAATCATTTGGGGTTGAAAGTGCATCTTACTGATGTTCTCAGTAAAACTACTTCTGGGGAAGATGAGAACTGAGAACAGTTTTAAAAGGTGTGTTCTTGGGAATAGGCAGGCTGTTAGCATGAAAAATGTGGCTAAAAGAGCTGGATGCTCCTGCTGTGTGGAGAGTTGTCCTTATGTTAAAAGTGAGAGTTGAAAGAGGACATCCGTAGGGTAGTTTATACTAAGAGTGGCAAAGCTGAAAGAGAAAGGTGCACCTGTTTTTTTGCAGAGGGAGTAAAAATCTGTGCCTCACTGAAAGAATTAAATGAGCATTTAAAAAAATATTACTCTTGTGTTTGACATGTTATGGTTAGGAGGGCTCTTGGCAGGTGTTCTTAGTAAAAAAAGACTGTATAAATTCAACACTCTCTATGGGACACATTTCCCCAAAATGCTCTTTGGGTTTTCCTGAGGTACTCAAATTTCTCCATGAAATTTGATCTTCTGAAAGATTGTATTTTACCACCAGGGGCTCCAAGGTGCTTTGACATGAGTGAGACACACAGAATCACACAGAATCGCAGAATGAGTCAGGGTTGGAAGGGAGCACAAGGAGCAGCCAGTTCCAACGCCCCTGCCATGCCCAGGGACACCCTACCCTAGAGCAGGCTGCACACAGCCTCAGCCAGCCTGGCCTTAAACACCTCCAGCCATGGGGCCTCAACCACCTCCCTGGGCAACCCAGTCCAGCCTCTCACCACTCTCTACTGAACAACTTCCTCCTCACATCTAAGCTGAATCTCCCCACCTCCAGCTTTACTCCATTCCCCCTAGTCCTGTCACTCTCTGACAGCCTAAAAAGTCCCTCCTCAGCTTTTTTGTAGTTTTGCTGGAACAAGATGATCCTTGTGGTCCCTTCCAACCCTGACTGATTCTATGGTTCTATTCTATGATTCTATCTGAAGGCTTTTGGTCAGTGGACTAGTGTGTATATATAGTGTGTGCTGGAGGGAGTGCAGAAGAGGGTAATGAAGCTAGTGAAGGCCCTAGAGAATAAATCTTGTGAGGAAGGACTGCAGGAGCTGAGGATGATTTGTTTGAAAAAGAGGAGTCTGAGGGGAGATCACACTGCTGTCTACAGCTACCTGAAAGAACATTGTGGAGAATCTAGTTCTGCTCTCTTCTCACAGGTAAACAGAGATAGAACAAGAGAGAATGACCTCAAATTCTGACTGAGTAGGTTTAGAGTAGATATTAGGAAGCATATTTTCCCAGCAAGAGTGGTCAGTCATTGGAATCATAGAATCATAGAATCAACCAGGTTGGAAGAGACCTCCAAGCTCATCCAGTCCAACCTAGCACACAGCCCTGGCCAATCAACCAGACCATGGCACTAAGTGCCCCAGCCAGGCTTGGCTTCAACACCTCCAGGGACAGCAACTCCACCACCTCCCCGGGCAGCCCATTCCAATGCAAATCACTCTCTCTGACAACAACTTCCTCCTAACATCCAGCCTAGACCTGCCCTGGCACAACTTGAGACTGTGTCCCCTTCTTCTGTTGCTGGTTGTCTGGCAGAAGAGCCCAACCACACCTGGCTACAGCCTCCCATCAGGTAGTTGTAGACAGCAATGAGCTCTGCTCTGAGCCTCCTCTTCTCCAGGCTGCACACCCCCAGCTCCCTCAGCCTCTCCTCATAGGGTTTGTGTTCCAGGCCCCTCACCAGCTTTGTTGCCCTTCTCTGGACACCTTCCAGTATCTCAACATCTCTCTTGAATTGAGGAGCCCAGAACTGGACTGCCCAGGGAGGTAGTGGTGTCACCAACCCTGGATGTGTTTAAAAGTTGTGTGGATATGATGCTTGGAGATCTGATTTTGGATGAACCTTGTAGAGTAGGGTTACTGTTTGGACTTGGTGATTCTGAGAGTCTTTTCCAACCTGAATGTTTCTGTAATTCTGTGATATCTACTCACTGAACTGGATAGCTTCTTAGATTTTGACAAAATCTCAGCAAATAAAAGATACACCAGCTCTGAGATACTAACATGATAGCAAACTACACTGCCCATGAACAGCTCCAAAGATGCTCTACTCACTGTGCAGCCATTAGCATGTGTTCCCCCTTACAGAATGTCACAAAGCTGTATGCTGTTACGAAGAAGTAAGGAAAAACGCTTCCTCTGGCAGTGTTTTATGGGATCTGTGATGCTCTCAAGGCTTGCAGAACATGCTGGAACACAAACTGTGTTATGGAAAAGACCTAGACAGAGCAAGTGAAAGCAGTAATGGGGATAAAATGTGTCCTAAGTTTGCTTGTGTGTAGTGGAAGAAAAACACTTTTCTGTACTAACTGTTACAAGAGTTCAACCCAGATGACCTCACAGCAAAGTACAAGAGTGAAGTGGATGTGATGTAGTTCACAAAGTAACACCTGCCAGTTACACAGGTTAGTGAGCAAATCCTGGGTCAGCATGAGCTGTTGATCAAGTTATGTTGGAGCAGTTGTGTCACTGCATGGCTTTTTCCTCTTAGCATGTCAGTACTGCAGCCATTTAGAAGCTGCTGGAGACCTGCAAGTGCATTGAGGCAGTAACAGTTAAGATCTTGAAACTCTGCTTAGAACTGACTTAATTATTTGGTGAGTAGTTGGAGGAGAGAGACTGAATTAAACTTGGTTTGAATCACTAAGGTATAAAAAGTGCTTCTAGACTACAGTACTCAAGACAGTAAATCAAACCCACAAATCACAAGGAATCTCATCTATCCTGTGCTAGTTTGAGCCTAGTTAGAATGTTTTAGTGAGAAGAATTAGATTCTAGGCTGTGAAAAGGAAACAATGGTGATGCCTGCTTCACTCATAGGCTTGCTGAGATGGATAAGAACAAGAACATAAATATAGATAACAGAGTCTCTCTGGGCTTTGTGGGCTGCACTTCTCTCTCTAACCTGCCTGACTAATCCATCTGCTTCCTAACCCCCCTGGCTGACCCTCCAAACTACCTTGAGCGTAAGGCAAAGTCTGGGGTAAGGTAGAGAGGTGGTAAGAAGGTGGAAGGGTGGTGGGGAGCCCCTCCTGGGGACTCTGGTTTCTAGGAGGGCTGTTGTGTTTCTGTATTACCTTTTTAACTTGTATATTTCTGTATTCATTGTAAATATCTGCTTGCATATTGCTAAGCTATAAGCATAGCTTCATTCATTCAATTTCCAGTGGCTGGGTCTAGGCTGGGTGTGTGGGGGTGGGTAACACCCAAACCATCACATATCCCTTTCATCCAAAATAGTAATTTGAGGATCAATGCTTCCATATTGCCCCAATAACAACTATTTTCCTGGGATTTTGTTGAAAATACTACAAAGGTAGGGAAGTAGGGAAACTGTAAACTGTAGTTTGACTATACAGAATCATAGAATCAACCAGGTTGGAAGAGACCTCCAAGATCATCCAGTCCAACCTAGCACCCAGCCCTGTCCAGTCAACTAGACCATGGCACTAAGTGCCTCATCCAGGCTTTTCTTGAACACCTCCAGGGACAATGGCTCCACCACCTCCCTGGGCAGCCCATTCCAATGGCAAATCAATATGCAATCCTTCAAGTGCTCACATTATCATAGAATCATAGAATCAAGCAGGTTGGAAGAGACCCTCAGGATCATCCAGTCCAACCTAGCACCCAGCCCTAGCCAATCAGCTAGACCATAGAAAGTCCAAACTCTGTTTGTTTGCCCATTACAAGTTTTTCCCACCCATGTAGGAGGAAGAAGAATCATATACAACGTGGATGGATAAAACAGGGGGGGAGAAAGTCCAAACTCTGTCTGTCAGAAATCCTGGTGTCTCTCACTGTGCCTGAATCAGTTCCTGTCCCCATTTTCACGTGTGCAACAAAAGGCCTGTGGTTAGTGAGGGTAATTGGGTCAGTTATCCTGACACACAATTCAGAGAAGAGAAGCATGTGGTTAACTCTTACACAATCAGAAAGAAGATTATTATTGCTGGGTCTCTTCTTATATGATCTATCCTCTTTCTTCTCCCATCACTGCTCAAGCCTAGCTTCTTTTATATGAGTCCTTCATTTTGTGTGATATCTGAAATTAGACTCAGCTTTAGCAAGGCTGTGTCTAAATGAAGCCTCTGATATGCTTTTGCAAGATGCTCTCTGAGTCAAGATGCACTTGAATGTATGAGGTGCTCAGTTATTATCTAAGTGCTCCAGAGTTCACATGGCATTATAACTGCCACGAAATACAAAAGAGGTCTGACAACTCACATCTGACATTCAGTCTTGGATATCTTAGAATCACAGAACCATAGAATCAGTCAGGGTTGGAAGGGACCACAAGGATCATCTAGTTCCAACTCCCCTGCCATGGGCGGGGACACCCTACCCTCAATGAGGCTGCCCACAGCCTCATCCAGCCTGGCCTTAAACACCTCCAGGGACAGGGCCTCAACCACCTCCCTGGGCAACCCAGTCCAGGGTCTTACCACTCTCGTGGTGAAGAATTTCCTCCTCACGTCCAGCCTGAACCTACTCATCTCCATCTTCGCTCCATGTCTCACTCATCTCCATCTTCGCTCCATGTCTTAAAGAGTGGCTGCCCAGGGAGGTGGTGGAGTCGCCATGCCTTGAGGCGTTCAGGAGAAAAATGGATGTGGCACTTAGTGCCATGGTCTGGTTGATTGGCTAGGACTGCCTGTTAGGTTGGACTGGATGATCTTGGAGGTCTCTTCCAACCTGGTTGATTCTATGATTCACTTTGACTGAAAATCTCTTTTTCATCCACCTTGACTTTAAAGGCCTTGTACCTCTGTGTGTTAAAGCAGAGGTTGTGGAAGAACAGAAACAGGAAGGGTTAAGAATACAATTCTGAAGGTGACTTCCTCTCAATGTTGTGGGTCAAAGAAGCCAGAGGAATGTAGATGTTATTAAATCTTCTGTACTGCAAGTAGTTGCTAAATATGTATATATAAATGCACAGGCTGGCTGCAACCTGGGTGTATTATCATTCATTACCCGCCCATTGGGGACCATTGGGATCATCTCAGAGAAAAGAAGAACGAGAATTGCAATAAGACTTCATGACTGTGATGCCAGGAGAACAGAGCAAGCCTTGCTGAAGGTGCAAATAACAATTAGCTCTTCAATCTCCAGGGGGTAAAACTGATGGAACAATTGTTCCAAAACCTTAAGGAAATTTACAACAATGAGGCATTTATGTTGTGGGATCCATTTTTGGCAACAAAGACAAAAGGTTATATTCAGATCCTGGAGAGAACATTCTACTACTTTTAGCTGGTAGGGTTGGTTTCTTAAAGGAGACACTATGCAAGGTCAAAGCTTTGACTTTGGTTTTGTCTGTGAACCCTTACCTGTGATCCCTTTGTAAGAGAACAGCAGAGGGAAGAGGACATCTTGGATGTGAGGAGGAAATTGCTGAGCATGAGAGTGGTGAGAACCTGGAATGGGTTGCCCAGGGAGGTGGTTGAGGCTCCATGGCTGGAGGTGTTTAAGGCCAGGCTGGATGAGGCTGTGGGCAGCCTGATCTAGGGTAGGATGTCCCTGCCTATAGCAGGGGGTTGGAACTAGATGATCCTTGTGGTCCCTTCCAACCCTGACTGATTCTATGAAAATTATTAAATGAGGAAACACTCTTCCAGCTTTGAAAAGTGAAGTCTATTTTGCATTTCCTGCCATTGAAAAGTGAGTCTTTGAAAAAGAAATGTTTCAAATGCAATTTGTCAAGAAAGGAAAAAAAAAGGTAATCCTTTCATCCAACCCTATAATCATAGAACTGACCAGGTTGGAAGAGACCTCCAAGATCATCCAGTCCGACCTCGCACCCAGCCCTATCCAGTCAACCAGACCATGGCACTAAGTGCCTCATCCAGGCTTTGCTTGAACACCTCCAGGGACAATGGCTCCACCACCTCCCTGGGCAGCCCATTCCAAGGCCACTCAATCTCTCTGCCAACAGCTTCCTCCTAACATCCAGCCTAGACCTCCCCTGCCACAACTTGAGACTGTGTCCCCTTGTTCTGTTGCTGGTTGCCTGGCAGAAGAGCCCAACCCCACCTGCCTACAGCCTCCCTTCAGGTAGTTGGAGACAGCAATGAGCTCTGCCCTGAGCCTCGTCTTCTGCAGGCTGCACACCCCCAGCTCCCTCAGCCTCTCCTCACAGGGCTGTGCTCCAGGCCCCTTACCAGCTTCATCACCCTTCTCTGGACACATTCCAGTGTCTCAACATCTCCCTTCTATTGAGGAGCCCAGAACTGGACACGGTACTCAGGGTGTGGCCTGAGCAGTGTTGAGTACAGGGGAAGAATAACCTCCCTTGTCCTACTGGCTACACTGTTCCTGATCCAGGCCAGGATGCCACTGGCTCTCTTGGCCACCTGGGCACACTGCTGGCTTATCTTCAGCCTACTGTCTACCATCACCCCCAGGTCTCTTCCTGCCTGACTGCTCTCATTTTCATCCACTGAGAAAGGTGACTTGTAAATGCTGTTTTGAGAATTTACACCTGGGCTGTGATTCCATTCTGACATTGCATGAAGCTGCATGCAAAAATTAGCACTGCTTTTCTCTGCCACAATAAGAATGTGTTCCAAATACTGCAAGGGGTAGTCCAGATGGAAAGGGGTCTTGCTTCCTCTCCCAAGCAAGAGTTCAAAGCAGGGTATCTCAAATTACTTTCTTAGTGAAGTGAATAAATTCATGGCACCGGAAATTATCACCATGGGAAATCAGAAAGAAATCTGCTCAAAGTCATGAAAAATCAAGGAATCAAAATAACAAAACCCACTGAAAAATATCTAGTTAGAAATAAGCAGGAATATAAATAGGCATACATCACTGACTGCCACTTCAAAACCATGTTAAAAATGTCTTCCTTTTTTTTTGGTTGTTGTTGTTGTTGTTGTTGCTGGTGATTAATGCTGAATACCAGAGTAACAAGCCTCTCTTGCTATGCTTGCCATGAATAATGCAACCAACAGATCTCCTCAGTGTACAGAAACGTGAATTCCTTCAATAAATACCAGAAGCACCAGGGAAAGAAGAATTAAGAGTTGAGCTTCTGAAATGCAAAGCAGCCCAGGGACAGCACCTGTTACTAAACTAGCTAACATTTTCTTTCTGAGCTCTTCATTATCACGTGTTTGAAACAGTGCTGGTTTCACTTGCTTTTTTCCTAGGCTTGGCATTTGCCTTAAGTGCTTATAGATGTAGATTTGAACAGATTGGGAGCAACGAGAGGAGGATACAGTCTGCACTTGGTGTTTTCTTCCAGGCTAAGGCTTTTTCATCAGCAGGCTTGAGTTTGGAGATTTCACTTTCAGAGCCTAATTTCAGTTTCATTTTGCCAGCACTCAAGCCACCACTGTCCGTAGAGCTGTGTTACTATTGGCACTCCAGCCAGCACTGTCCATAGAGCTGTGTTACTACTGGCACTCCAG
>WAAF01006026.1:21342-75284 GCA_013400475.1 Tricholaema leucomelas
GTCCGTAGAGTGTTGCGTTACTACTGGCACTCCAGCCAGCACTGTCCGTAGAGTGTTGCGTTACTACTGGCACTCCAGCCAGCACTGTCCGTAGAGTGATGCGTTACTACATTTGAAGAGTTAAAGTCATGGTAGGGGAGAAGATCACCGGACTATAGATGTTAGGGTTTGGAAGGGATTTCCATAAATCGAGTCCAACTCCCCTGCCAGAGCAGGACCATAGAATCTAGCAAAGGTCACACAGGAACGCATGCAGACAGGTCTTGAAAGTCTCCAGGAAAGGAGGAAGTTGTTGTCAGAGAGAGTGATTGGCATTGGAATGGGCTGCCCAGGGAGGTGGTGGAGTCCCCGTCCTTGGAGGTGTTGAAGAAAAGACTGGATGAGGCACTTAGTGCAATGGTCTAGTTGATTGGCCAGGGCTGGGTCATAAGTTGGACTGGATGATGTTAGAGGTCTCTTCCAACCTAGTTGATTCAATGATTCTATGATTCCACGATTTCATGATTCTATGGTCTAGTTGATTGGATAGGGCTGGGTGATAGGTTGGACTGGATGATGTTGGAGTTTACTTCCAACCTAGTTGATTCAATGATTCCATGATTCCATGGTCTAGCTGATTGGATAGGGCTGGGTGATAGGTTGGACTGGATGATGTTGGAGGTCTCTTCCAACCTGGTTGATTCAATGATTCTACGATTTCATGATTCCATGATTCTATGATTCTCACTCCCCAGCTCTCACATATTTATAAACATTGATTAGATCCCCTCTAAGTCTTCTCTTCACCAGACCAAAAAGCCCCAAGATGTGGATAAGGGAAAGGGCAGGAGAATGAAGAACGATCTGGATTAATTCATTTAGTTGCATCCAGGTTTAAAAAAAATAAAGACCAAAAGATGAAAATTGCTTATAGAAATGAAAAATGGCTTATAAAAACCTGTTTTATTTCCTTGATGCCTTCCTCCATTAAAAATCGCCATAGGAAAGCTGAGTTAATGCAGTTATCTCCTGCTGTACAGAGAAAAAGATGCTCCATTATTCTTATTGTGCTTTGTTGGCCAGTGATGAGTCTTTAAGTGCTGAGTTATGTTTGTCTGCTGTGTGATAGAAACCAATACCTCCTAAGCACTTAGCTGTGTGTGTCAAGATTCACCCTCCAATTGATTTCCTTACAGCTATGTTATAAAAACCTACAAATAAGTTTTCTCTGGGGAAGAAATGTTGACAGGTCCTTAACTAGGTAGTGCTATTGAATGCCAATATAATTAGCTGGGCAAATCACACAAAGTATGCAGGCTGTCATTCATTTCAGGCGCTACTCATATTATCAGGCCTTGGTAATTTTGCACCTGTCTCTTTTGTCATCTCAGCTGGAGACTAATATTGTAGGTATTTTGACTTAACATAGTTGATAAGTCCAGTTTTCATGACTTGGTATAAAGTCCATTCAGATGAAAAAAAAAGCAATGCTGCTGTAGTAATTGCTGCTTCTGCCAATATTTCTTCTTACTGCCGCCGCGTTCAAACTCCTCCTGATTTTAGTAGAACTCAGAACTGTGGATGGATTTCTTGCTAACAGAAGGACTTGAATTGATAAACAAAGGAGCAACCCATGCTGCAGAGTGTCTTTGAGGCAGGCAACCAGGTGGTGAATAGCAGCCCCCCCACATGCAGCTGCAGGGGGCAGGGTCTGCCAGCCACAGGAGGCTGACCCTACAGGTTGTTTATATAAGTTAACCTATCTGTACCTCACACATAACCTTAAGCCAATCTGTACTTTATGCATGTACCAATCTTAAGCTAATTTAGCTATGCACACCTCTTCCGAGTAAGCATATAACTGAATCGTAGAATCAACCAGGATGGAAGAGACCTCCAAGATCATCTAGGCCAACCTAGCACCCAGCCCTAGCCAATCAACCAGACCATGGCACTAGGTGTCCCATCCAGGCTTGGCTTCAACACCTCCAGGGACAGTAACTCCACCACCTCCCTGGGTAGCCCATTCCAATGGAAATCACTCTCTCTGCCAAGAAATTCCTCCTAATATCAAGCCTAGACCTTCCCCTGGCAGAACTTGAGGCTGTGTCCTCTTCTTCTGTTGCTGATTGCCTGGCAGAAGAGACCAACCCCACCTGGCTACAACCTCCCTTCAAATAGTTGTAGACAGCAATGTGGTCTGCCCTGAGCCTCCTCTTCTGCAGGCTGCACACCCCCAGCTCCCTCAGCCTCTCCCCATAGGGCTTGATGAAATTGATTTGAGTACTACAACCAAAACTCCAGAAAACACTCGCTGTACCACGGAAATAAACGGAGAACAGTCATCTAACCATATTGGTGTCACCATAGTTACTCTCGTGGTGCAACGCTGCCACAGAACTACAAAGTTTGTAGATTATTGGTATCCACTTGAAATTTCTTGCTAAATTCTCATCTGTGGTGGTTCAGAATGCTCTAGCCTGGTTCTAAATGACAAACAAGAAATAGAATCCAGAAATGTTGAATAGAAAAAAAAAACTAAAGGGAACTAAAATAGGGAATTGGATGCAAAAGAGAATCATAGAATCATAGATCAACCAGGTTGGAAGAGGGCTGGCCAGGATGGGGGGGACATGCTCTGCTCACTGCTCCCTGTGATAGGACAAGGAGCAATGGGTGTAAGCATAAGAAATGTGGGGATCTTGAAAATAGCCCTTTGCATCTTGTGGAATTAAACTTTCATCAAGAGACTCTTTTCACTTGCTCTCTGATAGGACAAGGAGCAATGGTTGTAAGTTGCAGCAAAAGAGGTTCTGCCTCAACACAAGGGGGAACTTCTTTACTGTAAGGGTTCCAGAGCACTGGAACAGGCTACCCAGAGAGGTCGTGGAGTCTCCTCTGGAGCCTTTCAAGGCCTGTCTGGATGTGTTTCTCTGTGATCTGTGCTAGATTGTGTGGTCTTGCTGTGGCAGGAAGGTTGGACTTGATCATCTGCTTGGGTCCCTTCCAACCCCTAACATCCTATGAGCCTGTGATCCTGTGGAAGAGACCTGAAACCAGTAGTATATAATAGGAGAGAACACATTTAGCAAACAGTACGTATTAGATAAATCAGACAGTCCATGTATGACCTTCAGGCATTCTCTGTGTGAGTGGGTAGAAGATAAAACATCCAAGTGCACATGTAGGTGCACAAGCTTAGATTTAATGCAAGTCTGTAGAGCAAGGGGGAAAAAAGAACCCCACAACCTCTTGGAGGTTGCTTCCTCCAAAACACACCAAGTGTTAGAATCATAAAGTCATAGAATCAGCCAGGTTAGGAGACCTCCAAGATCATCCAGTCCAACCTATCACCCAGCCCTGTCCAATCAACCAGACCATGGCACTAAGTGCCTTATCCATTACTTGAACACTTCCAGGGATGGCAACTCCACCACCTCCCTGGGCAGCCCATTCCAATGGCAAATCAGGGAAATAACAGATAGGTCTGTATCATTCCACTGGGTTGTTAATTAGTACATAGTGTGCTGCACAAACTCTACCTTCTTCCTTTTCTCTTCTTCACTCTGGCTGCTGCTGCTGGCCAGTGCCTATGCACTGTCGTTGTTCAGCCTGGAGAGGAGGAGGCTTAGAGGGGATCTTATCACTCTCTGCAACTGCATAAAATGAAGTTGTAGTCAAGTGGGGGTCAGGCAGCCTGTGATAGGACAAGAGGGCATATTCTGAAGCTGCACCAGGGGAAGTTTACACTGGATATTAGGAAGCACTTCCTCACTGAAAGGGTAATTAGGCACTGGAATGGACTGCCCTGGAAAGTGGTGGAATAACCATCCCTGGAGGTCTTTAAGAAAAGATTGGATGTGGCACGGTCTAGATGATGCCGTGGGGTTAGGTTGTAGGCTGATGATGATCTCAGTGGTCTTTTCCAGCCTCCATGGTTCTGTGATTCATGGCTTCACTGACATTGGCTAAGACTCTTGTGGCTAAGTAGAAAGCAGCACTGGGGCTTTTTCTGATTTCTCTTTGGGTGGAGAGCTACTCCTTTGTTCCCTTGTCCAGAGGGGTGGGGGAATAATTTGAGGGGGTCTTTGTGTTGCTTCTGAATGGTAAATATATGTAAATCCATGTTGTACGTATAGATGGTATTTATTAGAATCACAGAATCAGTCAGGGTTGGAAGGGACCACAAGGACCATCTAGTTCCAACCCCCCCTGTCATGGGCAGGGACACCCTGCCCTAGATCAGGCTGGATTATAGCTTGCTTGTAAATATAACTTCATTTTGCTTCCAAAATTTCTGAGCTAGTTTGGTGATTTTATTCTGGAGGGAATTTCTACCTTCCACATGAAGCTATGGTTGACTCCAGTGTAACAGGGCTGTACTTCTGCAGAAAAAAAAAAAAAAAANTGGGCTGCCCAGGGAGGTGGTGGAGTCGTCATCCCTGGAGGTGTGGAAGCCAAGCCTGGCTGAGGCACTTAGTGCCATGGTCTGGTTGATTGGATAGGGCTGGGTGCTAGGTTGGACTGGATGAGTTTAGATGTCTGTTCCAACCTGGTTGATCCTATGATTCAAAGAAATACAGACAGAAAATACTCAGTGATTTAAGTGTTAATTGTGAGTTATTCAACTTGTAGAAATGGGACACCATTTAAAGTAGAGAAATTACATTTTATCCAGGGGAATAAAGATACTGGCTACAGTGTAAGGAAAGAGACTCAATGCCTCCTGAATTATATTTATTTCCTAATCTAATACTTCTAGATGTATGACTGGAAATAATCAGAGAGTAAGAACAGATTCCCTAAATATATCTTTTGTTATCAACAACAGTGGGGCTTTTTCCTTCCTGCAGCTGGGCAAAAAGTTTAGGAAGTCAGCACACATCATGCTAAGAAAATCAAGAAAGAGATTACCAAATAGCCACCCCATAGGCTTCAGGAGAGATGCAGAGCATTTGATTTACTCTGCTTAATGAAACAGGTGATTGCAGCCACATTAGTTCCATTTGAGCTTGCAGCCTTCCCTAATTTCCTCAGCAGCCAATTCTTTGACTTTGTCCTGTTTACTGTAGTTATCTGTGTTTGCCTGGCAGGATGCTGAAGGCCTAGGATGGAATTTTTGTTTGTCTCTTGCTGTATGTGCAAGGTTTAGCTTGCACAATCTGACTACATTGAATGTGTGAGCTACATCTAATCATTTTGCAAAGCCAAACAATTGCATGTTCAGTTATTTCAACATCATGTTCTGCTAACTCCTCTGGAAGTGCAGTATGGGCCATTAGAATAAAATCATAGAATAATGGAATCATAGGATCAAGCAGATTGGAAGAGACCTCAAAGATTGTCCTGTCCAATCTGTCCCCCAGCCCTATCCAGTCAACTAGACCACAGCACTAAGTGCTTCATCCAGTCTTTTCTTGAACACCTCCAGGGATGGTGACTCCACCACCTCCCTGGGAAGCCCATTACAATCACAGAATCAACCAGTTTGGAAGACACCTCCAAGCTCATCCAGTCCAACCCAGCACGCAGCCCTGGCCAATCAACCAGACCATGGCACTAAGTGCCTCAGCCAGGCTTTGCTTCAACACCTCCAGGGATGGAGACTCCACCACCACCTCCCTGGGCAGCCCATTCCAATGCCAATCACTCTCTCTGACAACAACTTCCTCCTAACATCCAGCCTAGACCTCCCCTGGCACAACTTGAGACTGTGTCCCCTTGTTCTGTTGGTGCTTGCCTGGCAGAAGAGACCAACCCCCACCTGGGTAAAGCCTCCCTTCAGGTAGTTGTAGACAGCAATGGGCTCTGCCCTGAGCCTCCTCTTCTGCAGGCTGCACACCCCCAGCTCCTTCAGCCTCTCCCCACAGAGCTGTGCTCCAGGCCCCTCACCAGCTTTGTTGCCCTCCTCTGGACAGATTCTCGCAGAAGAGCCCAACCCTACCTGGCTAAAGCCTCCCTTCAGGTAGCTGTAGACAGCAATGAGCTCTGCCCTGAGCCTCCTCTTCTGCAGGCTGCACACCCCCAGCTCCCTCAGCCTCTCCCCATAGGATTTGCATTCCAGGCCTCCCACCAGCTAAATGTTAACTTCTTAGAGAAAGTTAAGCTCCCTTAAAGAAATCCTTTTTTTTTTTTTTGAAGTATGTAAGGTTTATCAAATTCCTTTAAACAACCTGAAGGTGCAGAGAAAGGCTCTCAGTCGTTAGGCATTTTGCACAAGGGGGATTATACCATCTTTTTGCTTAAATTCTTCTGTCTTAATCTTATCTAAAACTCTTCTAGAGATTTCTATTCTTTCTGGCCCTATTAAATTTTATGGGGCTCTTTTCTTTTTCCTGGCAGAGTGAGCTGTAGAGACACTTAGCTGCTCGTTGTGCAGGTTTTCTTCAGTTGAAAAGTTGCTCAGTAGGATACCACTTTCCGGATTCTGTCTCTTCCTTTAATTTCACAATGTTCCCCAAAAAAGCTCCACATTAGTAAGGTTCACCACACACTTCTCATTCTTCTCCTCCCTGCATGGTTGATCACATCTGAGTTTGTAGCAGCAGTCAGATACATTGTCTTTCTCTTATCTATCACAGGAGCGAGGCATTGACCTGCAGGGTTAATGAATCCTGATTAACTTTGTCTTCATTGATTTGGAAATGTCTGATAATGAGGCTCCTTTTTTTCCTCTTTCTTCTCTTTCTTTTTTTTTTTTTTTGGTTTGTTGTTTTTTTTTTCTTTTCCTCTATTACTGGATGGAAGGCAGTTGCCCTGTCTTCTGATGAACATTTGTAAATGCTAAGTTCTGAATAAAACATAGGGGATGATCATAAAATCATAGAATCAACCAGGTTGGAAGATACCTCCAGGTACCATCAAGGCCAACCTAGCACCCAGTCCTGTCCAGTCAACCAGACCATGGCACTGAGTGCCTCATCCAGGCTTTGCCTGAACAGCAAACAGCAGCCCATTCCAATGCCAATCACTCTCTCTGTGAAGAACTTCCTCCTAACATCCAGCCTAGACCTCTGCAGCACAATTGAGACTGTGTCCCCTTGTTCTGTTGCTGGTGGCCTGGCAGAAGAGACCAACCCCACCTGGCTACAGCCTCCCTTCAGGGAGTTGTAGACAGCAATGAGGTCACCCCTGAGCCTCCTCTTCTGCAGGCTGCACACCCCCAGCTCCCTCAGCCTCTCCTCACAGGGCTGTGCTCCAGGCCCCTCACCAGCTTTGTTGCCCTTTTCTGGACACCTTCCAGTATCTCAACATCTCTCTCAAATTGAAGAGCCCAGAAGTGGACACAGCACTCAAGATGTGGCCTGACCAGCACTGAGTACAGTGGAAGTTGTGAGGCATAGTCTTGGCAAACGCTAAAAGTGATGTAATACACTGAACTTAAACTACATTTAAAGTAAGTTGTATGTTATTTGTAGCTGGGATAGTTTAGGACCATTGCATATGGGCAGTTACCATCCAATAACACATCTCTTCTAAGAGACAGTAGTAGCCTTTCATGTGCTGACGCCATAACTCTTGCCTCTTTTATAACATAAGCCATAAAATTTCAAGTAGTTGTTTTTTGTGCTGGGCCCCAGAGAATCTCTCTGGGGCAGGAAGCAACCTCTTAGGTGCAGTGCTGGGCTCAATGTGTCTGCATCCCACACACTAATGAGCTAATTCAGAGCATCTTGATGTAAAACAGACAATGTCTGCAAGTTAGGAGGGACTTTTAGCCCATTTTGATTGCTGATTTTTATTTCAGGAAAGAGCCTCTTGTAATCATGTGGCAAATCAGATCCTCCTTCCTACAGTCTGCTTTCTAGTAGCCTTTGAGCAGAAGGGATTAACTGAGACAAGGTTGGCACAGAGATAAACATTCCTTGTTTTATAAGCAGCTATGCAGTGGAGTGGGGCTCTGAAAATGCCTCTGCAGAGAGGAAGGCTGTGCTTTTAGGTCAACCCCATATTACAAACTAGAAAATCCACTTGGGAGAATAAGTTATGAAAGAGCTGCTAGGGAAAGACTTAGCAGAATTTGCATCTTATTGCTTGTCAGTGAATATATGGAAAATTATCTTCTGCTCGGGACAGACAGAACGAAAAAGAGAATGAGACATTTGCAGTTGTCAGACCTTCACAATCAAAGAATCATATTACAGAAACATCCAGGTTGGAAAAGCCCCTCAGGATCACCAAGCTCAACCTATAACCCCACTCAACAAGACTCACCTTAAATCATATTCCTAAACACCACATCCAAACGACTCTTAAACACATCCAGGGTTGGTGACTCTATCACCTTCCTGGGCAGCTCATTCCTGTCTCTGAGCACTCTCTGTGTGAAAAACCTTTTCCTAATGTCCAAGAATAGAATGGCTTGGGTTGGAAGGCATCTTTAAAGGTCATCTCTTCAACCGAAAGGTTCCACCTCAACACAAGGGCAAATGTCTTTACTGTCAGGGTCCCAGAGCACTGGAACGGGCTCCCCAGGGAGGTTGTGGAATCTCCTTCTCTGAAGATTTTCAAGGCCTGTCTGCATGTGTTCCTCTGTGATCTGTGTTAGATTGTGTAGTCCTGCTCTGGCAGGGGTTTGGACTCGAGGATCATCTTGGGTCCCTTCCAACCCCTAACATCTTGAGAGCCTGTGATCCTGTGGAACCCCCCCTGCAGTGAGCAGGGGTGTCCACTAGATGGGGTTGCCCAGAGCCCTATCCATCCTGACCTTGAATGTTCTCAGGGATGGGGCATCTGCACCACAGTCACACAATTCTATAAAATCACTGCATTTAATATTACTATATCCAACAGGCATCTTTCATCTCTCTGAGCAACCTGGGCCAGTGTTTCACTATGCTCACTGTGAAAAAAAGTATTTCTTCCATGGTTGGACTGGATGATCTTGGAGGTCTCTTCCAACCTGGTTGATTCTATGATTCTATGAACTTTCTCCTAACATCCAGCCTATACCTCCCCTGGCACAACTTGAGACTGTGTCCCCTTGTTCTGTTGCTGCTTGACTGGGTTGTCAGTATTGTTTAATATATTAATGCAGTCCTCCCCTTAGCATGAACAACAATTAGAAATGGCCCTGTAAATGTCCTTTGAGATGGCTGTGGTGACCTTACTAAAGAAAAGCTGCTTGCTCCTTACCTTTTTTGTTGGCATTATTTTCAGATGCAGGGTTAAAATATGGCTGTTTGGGAAGCAAATGTATGGCTTTGAGAAGAAGAGATCATAGAGACAGGAGTGTAAGGTCAGGTAGAGACTGCTGCTAGGAGCCCTCAAAATTCAAGTTACTTTAAGTAGGTGATTCTTACTGTATGTGTTAACCTCAAGGGGCAATTCTTGTGGAGTACAATTGAAACCAGTAGTATATAATAGGAGAGAATACATTTGGCAAACAGTACGTATCAGATAAATCAGACAGTCCATGTATGACCTTCAGGCATTCTCTGTGTGAGTGGGTAGAAGATAAAACATCCAAGTGCACATGTAGGTGCACAAGCTTAGATTTAATGCAAGTCTGTAGAGCAAGGGGGAAAAAAGAACCCCACAACCTCTTGGAGGTTGCTTCCTCCAAAACACACCAAGTGTTAGAATCATAAAGTCATAGAATCAGTCAGGTTGGAAGAGATCTCCAAGATTATCCAGTCCAACCTAGCACCCAGACCTGTCCAAACAACCAGATCATGGCACTAAGTGCCTCATCCAGGCTTGGCTTCAACACCTCAGGGACGGCGACTCCACCACCTCCCTGGGCAGCCCATTCCAATGCCAATCACTCTCTCTGCCAACAACTTCCTCCTAACATCCAGCCTAGACCTCCCCTGGCACAACTTGAGACTGTCTCTCCTTCTGTTGCTGGGTGCCTGGCAGAAGAGCCCAACCCCACCTGGCTACAGCCTCCCTTCACGTAGTTGTAGACAGCAATGAGCTCTGCCCTGAGCCTTCTCTTCTGCAGGCTGCACACCCCCAGCTCCCTCAGCCTCTCCTCACAGGGCTGTGCTCCAGGCCTTTCACCAGCTTTCTTGCCCTTCTCTGGACGCCTTCCAGCACCTCAACATCTCTCTTGACTTGAGGAGCCCAGAACTGGACACAGTACTCAAGGTGTGTCCTCACCAGTGTTGAGCACAGGGGCAGAATAACCTCCCTTGTCCTACTGGCCACACTGTTCCTGATCCAGGCTGGAATGCCATTGGATCTCCTGGGCACAGGTTCTGTCTATTAAAGGAGGGAAAGGAAACCACATTGAGCAATTGATGATTCTGACATGTTGCTATTTGAAGCATGTCCAAACATCTTTTCAAATGCTGAGGGAGAATCCACCAGGCATCGTTAGAACGAACAAATTCTTCTGTATTTCAAGGTGTCTAGTTTTGCATGTCACATCTGCTTCCAGGCCTCTGGGAGTGATTGTTAGATTGATTTAGAGAGGTCCCTTTTGAAACAAATTGTTCCATTCCATGGAACAGTGGCAGAGGCAGCTGCTGCTAGTTTTCATGGCACAAAGGACAGAACCCTGTATTTAGATGGTGATGTTAGCAGATTTGAGGTTTCTATCTTTCTTGAGATGTGCCTTCAGTCTGTGTCTTATCTTCCACAAGGTTTTATTACTGCTCCCCCATGCCAATGATCACACACTGGCATGTTACATGAAAGGTCATGAAATGGACTGAGCAAATGGGCTTACACTGCAACAGATTCAGTGTTGAAGGTGGTTTGAGTCTGCAGATCACTGTTTTCAGAGGCCATTTACATGTCCTTCTTTCCCTGGTATTTAAAATAAACTTTCTTGCCTTGGTATTTGTGGTAGACTTCACAGCTTGTCCAGTGACACAGTAGCAAGACACCTATTAAGAAACAGTGCTTCAACAGAGTGGAAATTAAAGATAAGATGAGGCACATTTCTCCAATGGATTAGGGACATCTGCATTTCAGAGAGCACAGAAGAAGAGGAGATGAAGACAGCACATAGAATCTACAGGCTGGGGACAGAGTGGCTGGAGAGCAGCCAGGCAGAAAGGGACCTGGGGGTGCTGGTAGAGAGTAGCTGAAGCTGAGGCAGCAGTGTGCCCAGGTGGCCAAGAGAGCCAGTGGCATCCTGGGCTGGATCAGGAACAGTGTGGGCAGTAGGACAAGGGAGGTTCTTCTGTCCCTGTACTCAACACTGGTCAGGCCACACCTTGAGTACTGTGTCCACTTCTGGGCTTCTCAATTCAAGAGAGATGATGAAGTGCTGGAACATGTCCAGAGATGGGTGACAAAGCTGGTGAAAGGCCTGGAGCACAGCCCTGTGAGGAGAGGCTGAGGGAGCTGGGGGTGTGCAGCCTGTAGAAAAGGAGGCTCAGGGGTGACCTCATTGCTGTCTGCAGCTGCCTGAAGGGAGGCTGTAGTCAGATGGGGGTTGGGCTCTTCTGCCAGGCAACCAGCAACAGAACAAGGGGACACAGTCTCAAGTTGTGCCAGGGGAGGTCTAGGCTGGATGTTAGGAGGAAGTTGTTGTCAGAGAGAGTGATTGGCATTGGAATGGGCTGCCCAGGGAGGTGGTGGAGTCACCATCCCTGGAGGTGTTGAAGAAAAGCCTGGCTGAGGCACTTAGTGCCATGGTCTGGTTGATTGGCCAGGGCTGGGTGCTAGGTTGGACTGGATGATCTTGGAGGTCTCTTCCAACCTGGTTGATTCTGTGATTCTGTGTTTGGCGCAAACATTTTAACAGCAACAAAACTTGGCCTGGTGAGGACATCATTTCACCAGAAGACAGCAAAACTGTGAAACACATGCATTTTGCTACATCAGAAAAGAAATGTGACAGGTGCCTGGTGACCAAAGGGAATATAGTTTTGAGGGTTTCCACTGCTTTCTGCTCAGCAGAATGAGCTACTTTCTATTTAGAGATTTCCCACTTCATCTTCAGATGTATTTTGCACTAGAATTAGATTCCATTCTCTTTCCATGAGAGGTTTGGTGCATCAGCTCTTATATCTCTATAAATGATAAAATATGACATGCTGAGATGACAAAGGTTATCCTTTACAGCATTACAACTAGGAGCTGTGCTGGGATAAGTGTAAGAAATGTGGGGATCTTGAAAATAGCCCTTTGCATCCTGTGGAATTAAACTTTCATCAAGAGGCTCTTTTGATTTGCTCCCTGGGATAGGACAAGGAGCAATGGTTGTAAGTTGCAGCAAAAGAGGTTCTGCCTCAACACAAGGGGGAACTTCTTTCCTGTAAGGGTCCCAGAGCACTGGCACAGGCTCCCCAGGGAGGTTGTGGAGTCTCCTTCTCTGGAGCCTTTCAAGGCCTGTCTGGATGTGTTCCTCTGTGATCTGTGCTAGATTGTATTGTCTTGCTGTGGCAGGGGGGCTGGACTCGATGATGTCTTTGGGTCCCTTCCAACTCTTGACATCCTATGATCCTATGAACCAGTGAGGTGTTGATTGCTATGTGCTGCAAGCAGATAGATCAATAAGGGAGGTGGTGCAGTTCCTGTCCCTGGGGGTGTTCAAGAAAAGCCTGGATGGGGCACTTAGTGCCATGGTCTAGTTGACTGGACAGGGCTGGGTGATAGATTGGACTGGATGATCTTGGAAGTCTCTTCCAACCTGGTTGATTCTATGATTCTAAGGAATGTAGCTGAGGCAGTGAAAGCGAGAAGCCTGAGGGCAGGTGATGGAGAACACGCCACTATGGGACATGGTTTAATGGCCATGGTGGTATGAGGTCAACAGTTGGACTCAATGTTCTTAGAGGTCTTTTCCAACCAAAACAAGTCTGTAACTAAGGCAGGCCGAGGCACTGAAAAACCTATTTCCATTCAGTCTGCAGCATACCCATGTATCACACAGATCACACCTGTAATAGGGCTTAGAGACCACCTCCTCCAGCGTGCCTTTGGCAAGCTGGTTTTGCAGAGTAAACTTGTTCTGAACCTTTTAAGGAAGAGGCTGTGAGCATGCAGCAACGAGGAGGAATAGAGATCTGGACTGAATCACCCTCGTGTCCTCAGAAAACTCTCCTGTAAGAGCTGCTCTGTAGCCTGACAGCTTAATGAAGCTCTTAGGTAGGGAGTGAGGAGCTTTTCATGTATTTTATAGCTGCACATGCTCATTTCCAACAAAAATAAACTTCCTAAGACTTTTTCCCAAGGATCACAGCATACGGAGATGACTCTTGGTTCAGCTGTGTATTTACCTATTCCCCTGCCCTTCTAATTGCAGAGCAAGCCTGTGCAGGCACTGAAAGGAAAGAATGATCTTCATATTCTTCATTACTCACTTGCAGTTTCACCTCCCATGAGTTATGACTCATTTTCTCACTCCTGGGACATCTCTCATATAAACCGATCATACAATAATTCACCAGAGGGGTGAAAAATTAACTTGTCTTCTTAATACAGAAGTTAAGAAAATAGGCTAATATTTCATTTCCCTTAGAAGAAACCAATGAAATAGGAGCAGGCAGGTCACACTCTGGAGTGCAACCCAAGTGAAAACATACCTCAGCTAAACTGAAGCAGTGGTGATAGCAAACTAGGCTGCTCGCTGCAGACTCCTGAGTTATCTCCACGTTTCCTTTCACTCTGTGTTATTTCTCCTCCCCCCCCCACTTCTTTCCCTCTGCTTTTAGAAGTTGTTTGGCTGTGGCAACACTGTAAACTGAAGCCTCTTCTCAAGTATGTGTGCATGGAAAATGCAGTCAGTTTGGCTCTGAAAAGTCCCACAAGAGACATCGTTTCTGCAGTGGAGACAGGTGCTCCACATTCCTTTTCTCTGGTATCTTGCATCATTCACCATGGGAGGGAGATATTCGATTGACCTGCTGTTGCTCTAGGATGACAAATTAATTTCATGTCAGCCTCCAAACAGCCAGTTAACCATAATCACCTGGGACCATCTCGACCAGCACAGAAAAGACATTTAACTCTTGATGGAAAGGTAAAAATTGCTTCATCCTTTGGCTGAGCCATCCAAGCCCTCGTGGCTCTGTGCTCTGCGTTGCTGGGGAATATACCTGGCATCTGAACTCAACCCTACCCAAAGTTTAGATGAGCTTCTGAGTTGTTATTTGCCACAAAGGGGAAATTAAGTAATGTGACTTTATTGTGAAGGCATACAGCCCTGTCTCTTCCTATTTATTATATGCTCTTCCTGGTGTGATTACATACAGCGAGAAGAGTCTTGCTTGCTTCACACCGAGGGTTGCTGTGACAGAGAAGCAGCACTCACCAGCACAAGCCCATTAAGTTTTCATTAGACCCCCTTGCCCTCTTTTCCATCTTTCTTGTCTCTTGCCTTCCCCATTCTCTTTTATATTCTCACTTATTCCTACCTGAAAACGCTTCATTGCTCTCAAGCCACTGCAAGTATCTCACTTCACCTTTGCCTCGGCAATCAGTTTGTTGCCCATTTCAAATCACTTTCACAGACAATGACCACTGGAGGTTATGGGCTGTCATGTCAAACCCCAGCTGCTGGGCTGGCTTGAAAGATAATAATGGTGAGCTGCTGCTGGGAAGATGTTTGTGCCTTGTTTCACCTCTGCAGAAAATACAGGTGAAAAGTGCTGGGTTTTACACAGAAAATTCATAGAATCAGCCAGCTTGGAAGAGACCTCCAAGCTCATCCAGTCCAACCTAGCTCCCAGCCCTGGCCAATCAACCAGACCATGGCACTAAGTGCCTCATCCAGGCTTCAGGGTCTCCAGGGACAGTGACTCCACCACCTCCCTGGGCAGCCCATTCCAATGCCAATCACTCTCTCTGTGGGAAGAACTTCCTCCTAACATTGAGCCTAGATGGATGGCCTCCTCTGGACACCTTCCAGTACCTCAACATCTCTCTCAAATTGAGGAGCCCAGAACTGGACACAGTACTCAAGGCATGGCCTGACCAGTGCTGAGTACAGGGGCAGAATAACCTCCCTTGTCCTATTGTACTGATCCAGGCCAGGATGCCATTGGGTCTCCTGGCCACCTGGGCACACTGCTGGCTCACGTTCAGCTACTATCTACCAGTACCCTCAGGTCCCTCTCTGCCTGGTTGCTCTTCAGCCACTCTGTCCCCAGCCTGTAGCGTTGCTTGGCATTGTTGTGGCCAAGGTGCAGAACCCTGCACTTGGCCTTGTTCGATCTCATCCCATTGGCCTCTGCCCACCTATCTAGCCTGTTAAGGTCCCTCTGCAGGGCTCTCCTACCCTCCAACAGATCCACAGCTGCTCCTAGCTTGGTGTCATCTGCAAACTTAATGATGCTGGACTCAATCCCCTCCTCCAGATCATCACCAATTGTTACCCTGCATTTTCATTAAGATATGTGCAGGAGTTCTCCTACAAAATAAACTATAGCAGACAACACAGACTCTTCCTCTTCCCATTTTAAATGCTTCAATAATTACCTCCATCACACAGTGTCCTGGCAGGTCACACTCTGTCCCTTACACGGATTTTGGCCACATTGTGCTGCACAGACATAAGAGAATAGATTGTGGCTGGGAAAGGTTTGGAGTCAGACGTTCAGCCCCCATTGTTCTGAGGTCTGTTGTACAGCTATTGTATGGCACATGTGGTGCCCACTCCTCTCCTGGGTAGAGCATAACATCTGTTTGTCAACACAGAGTAATAATGAACTGTCACAGGGACACAAATGGAAGAAAAGCCTCATTCAACTTGCACTGCAACGGAAATGTAGGTCAGAGGAATATCATTACTGGAATTGGAATTTATCTGGGACACCAGGGCTAATAAAACTATTTTTGGACAAGTGCTATGGCATCATTAATGATCACAAGTTGCCATGACAGTCTGTCATGCCTCTGTGCTGAGAAGTTGCTTTCCACCACTGAAAGGGCCTAGTTTAATACTGGGTTACATCGTTTGGTTCGTTTCCATCTTACTTACCAAATTACAGCTTCCTTCAACCCTCTGGCTGCCTCCCATGCATGTGCTGCCCGGACCTGAGACTTCTTACTGTATGTTATCTAACAGGATCACCACCCTGCTAAGAATGACCTATATTTGGTTCTTCAGCATTTAATTCTGAGCAGTAAAAGCTAATTCTCTTTTGTGATGAAAGAACATATGGGTTCATTGTGAGGGAAAAGAATTGTTTGAGTGCTGTATTGAAGTCGGATATTTTTAGGTGCGCGTAAGATCAGAGCTCTGATATCTCTTGGTGCAGTAATACGTGTACCAATATGTAACAGCAAAAGAATCTTTTTCCCCAAAACTCTATTCAGAGCATTTCTCATTACATTTTAAAGCTGCCTTTGACATTTTTTGTACCATACACAGCTCTTTAATGCAGTATTAGCTGAGGTGAAGTGCGCCAAGTCCATTTAAACGTGGAATGTGTAGATATGAAATGAAAGAAGTTTTATCAAGGGACAGCAAACTTTGAAGTTTCCAGAGGCTGAGCTTAGATAAACCTTATTAAAACATGATAACTGTTGAAACAGAGTTCAGTTTTTGGTAAGACTTGTTTCTCAGAATTCTGAAATGCTGGTTAAGGGTATTTCACACATTAATTTGTTCTGTCTGCTTCAAGTCCTGGCTTCAAGTCAATAGAAATGCATCCAAGCTGTCAAGTTTACATCTAGGCTTTGCCAGAGTGTGAAGTTGTTTATATCTAGAGTTCTGGAGCCAGCTGACATCTACATACTTAGGAAAATTAATTCAAATTAATTGGAGGTGTGAACTTAGAGCATCACAGTTCAAGTATCTTAAAACCCCATGTGGAAACTCTTATTCAGATGTAAAGTGTCCTCAGTTCTGAATATAATCTTCCTCTGGGATGAGCTATATCTAAATTCACAACTAAGATCTAATATCATCTTTTAAAGCACAAACTGTTGACAAGGAAATTTCACAGGTGCACCAAAAAAAGTGATAAACAAACTACTTCAGATTTAGGACTGGCTTAGTTGTCATAAAGCCATTAAAAAAAACACCTTACATCTTAGTCTTTATCGAATCAAGGAGTTTTCCACTACTCCAAGAAAAGTAAAATAAAGCTCATGTTTTACGATGCACTAATGGTCATACTCTTAATGATAGAATCATAGAATCAACCAGGTTGGAAGAGATCTCCAAGATCATCCAGTCCAACCCAGCACCCAGCCCTATCCAGTCATAGAATCATAGAATCAATGAGGTTGGAAGCGATCTCAACAATGACATTGGAAGAGATCTCCAAGATTATCCAGTCCAACCCAGCACCTAGCCCTATCCAATCATAGAACCATAGAATCAGTGAGGTTGGAAGAGATCTCCAAGATCATCCACTCCAACCTAGCACCCAGCCCTGTGCAATCAACCAGACCATGGCACTAATTGCCTCAGCCAGGCTTTTCTTCAACACCTCCACGGACAGCGATTCCACCCCCTCCCTGGGCAGCCCATTCCAATGCAAATCACTCTCTCTGACAACAACTTTCTTCTAACATCCAGCCTAGACCTCCCCTGCCACAGCTTGAGAATGTGTCCCCTTGTTCTGTTGCTGATTGTCTGGCAGAAGAGCCCAACCCCACCTGGCTACAGCCTCCCCTCAGGTAGTATGCTCCCTATCAGTGAGCATACAAATAAGCAACACCTGTGGGAAAACAGCATGGCTCAAAATAAACCCCCAAACAAACAAACCCCCAAAATTAACAAACAAGGGAAAAAAAAAAAAAAAACAAAAACAAAACAACCCAACCCCAAAACCCCCAGCAAACAACCACAAATGACCTTTGGAAAGTCTTTGTGCCAAATATTATTAAGAGGTTTTGACTCTGAGAATGGAGGAAATAATTTCTGAAAATAAAGGATTACTACTTGCTTTTGAGGATGGTGAAGAGTCAGCACTGGGATACCCCCAGGACCAGCATACACAACAGATTTATTTGGTCTTGTCATCACTGCCCTTCAGAAAGCAAAGGACAGTGAAATCCTCACGCTTACCTATTATATTTAGCATTATCAGGTACTGGAATGTTGCAGAATTGGAACCTAACAGAACTGAGAAAAGAGGCTCAAAGTTGCAGATGATCTTCTCTGTAAATCCCCCCCCCCCAAAAAAAAAAAAACCCAAACAAAATGAACCACAATACAACAAAGTAATGAATGAATCTAGAGAAAATAGTATCAAGCACAGAAACAGATTGCTGAAGTCAGAAAAGATGGTTGCAGGAAGGAAATCTGGGAGTCACTATTGATGCTTCCCTGAAATAATAATTTCACCATGTACAATTTTCTGTGTCGTCACGAGGGGGATAGAAGAGGAGGCAGAGAGTTACTTCAGTCCTTCACCAAGCTGATGTGCGCCCACGTTGTGAGTATTATGTGCATGTCTCATTTCCCCAGGTCAGGAAGGGTATAGTGGATGTGGACTAGAAATAGAAAAGGGCAACTAAAATGATCACAGGGATCAAGTGATTGCTTGAAGTCATGAAGACGGTGAGTGAACTTAGAAGTGTTGCAATATAGCAATACAGGACCCATGGGACACTTAAGCAGGGCATACAGAAGATGGGTTTAGAAGAGATAAAAACCCTTCTTAACACCCCAGGCAGCAAACTATTGCAGCTTGTTTTCATGGGTGATCATGGAGGCACACAGCAGCAGCAGGATCAAAAAAGGGACTAAATAAATAGACTTGAAGTCCATGAACAAATATTATGGGGAATAAGCATAGAGAGGTCTTACAGCATCCCTAGAACTGCAATTGCCTGTTGAGCACAGGGTAAATGGACTGCCTTGAGTGTCCAAGTTTGTGTGCTCTCAAGTGCATACAAATCAAATTTCTTGGAGGGTAAGAGAGCCCTGCAGAGGGACCTTGCCAGGCTGAATGGGTGGGAGAGGCCATGGGATGAGACTGAACAAGGCCAAGTGCAGGGTTCTACACTTTGGCCACAACAACCCCAAACAGTACTACAAGCTGGGGACAGAGTGGCTGAGAGCAGCCAGGAAGAGAGGTACCTGGGGGTGCTGGTAGAGAGTAGCTGAAGATGAGCCAACAGTGTGCTCAGGTGGGCAGGAGAGCAAATGGCATTGTGGCCTGGATCAGGAACAGTGTGGCCAGTAGGACAAGGGAGGTTATTCTGCCTCTATACTCAACACTGGTCAGGCCACACCTTGAGTGCTGTGTCTAGTTCTGGGCTTCTAAATTCAAGAGAGATTTTGAGGTGCAGGAAGGTGTCCAGAGAAGGGCAAGAAAGCTGGTGAGGGGCCTGGAGCACAGCCCTGTGAGGAGAGGCTGAGGGAGCTGGGGGTGTGCAGCCTGCAGAAGAGAAGGCTCAGGGCAGACCTCATTGCTGTCTACAACTACCTGAAGGGAGGCTGTAGCCAGGTGGGGTTGGTCTCTTCTCCCAGGCAAGCAGCAATAGAACAAGGGGACACAGTCTCAAGCTGTGGCAGGGGAGGTCTAGGCTGGATGTTAGAAGAAAGTTGTTGGCAGAGAGAGTGATTGGCATTGGAATGTGCTGCCCAGGGAGGTAGTGGAGTCACCGTTCCTGAGATGTTGAAGAAAAGCCTGGATGAGGCACTTATTGCCATGGTCTGGTTAATTGGTCAGGGCTGAGTGCTAGGTTGGAATGGATGACCTGGGTGATTCTGTGATTCTATGTCTATGTGTTCTCTTTATTCAGCATCATCCAAAGGTGATGCTCATCAAGTTATCGCATCAAAGATACTGAAAAACAAAGGTTTCAGATTATTTGAAGTAGCAAATATAATTATGTGCCTGTAGAGTGCATACTTGTATGAGAGACGATTGCAGGGTGCCCAGCTGTACCATCAGATAACCTATGTAGATACTTTATGAAGTGCACTAACATTACACCTGCATCCCATTCTGGAGACCCAGTTACAAGAAGGATGTGGCGATGCTGGAGCATGTCCAGAGAAGGGCCACAAGGATGCTCAGAGGGCTGCAGCAGCTCTGCTGTGAGGACAGACTGAAAGAGTTGGGGCTGTTGAGTCTGGAGAAGAGGAGACTCCCAGGTGACCTTCTTGTGGCCTTCCAGGATCTGAAGGGGGCCTACAAAAAAGCTGAGGAGGAGGAGGGATGTTTTAGGCTATCAAGGAGTGACGGGACTAGGGGGAATGGAGCAAAACTGGAAGTGGATAGGTTCAGACCGGAAGTGAGGAAGAAGTTGTAGACCGCGGGAGTGGTGAGAGGCTGGACTGGGTTGCCCAGGGAGGTGGTTGAGGCCCCATGCCTGGAGGTGTTTAAGGTCAGGCTGGATGAGGCTGTGGGCAGCCTGATCTAGGGTAGGGTGCCCCTGCCTATGGCAGGGGGATTGGAATTGGCTGATCCTTGTGGTCCCTTCCAACCCTGATGGATTCTATGATTCTACACTTCTCAGGCAAGTTACCAAGGTGTTCTTGGAGATCAAACAGCTACCTACAAACACGGACAATAACAAGACCTCAATCTGTCACTAACTGCTTCTTCCTACCCTGGAATGTTTCCAATGTCCTCTTTACTTTCAATGTATATACTCAGCAGGAGATGACTCTTCTCTGACTATTCTTTACCCTTAGGATAGTTAGCAGGAGGCAAAATATAATAAAATACATGTTTTAAATAATCCCTTAGAAAACAACAAGAGACATAATAGATCTGGGGAACACAACTACTCCCAAAAACACCACAATCAAAATAGCAAAACCCTTTGTTCTTTCCCATTGTATGCCTTTTTTCCACTGTCTCTTGTTTTCTTTCTTTATTCTAATGCCTAGCAAATGGAACAGAGTGATGTTATTGATCACTGATGTCAGCTACTTTCTTGGAAGTAATGTTCCTTTTGTCCTGCCTTTTTTTTTGGTTAGTTTTGTTTGTTTGTGTTTGTTTTACTTTGGCATCCCCATTTTTGTAGTGGACATTCTGGTTTGGGAAGAGATTACCCAGCACAATTACTAATATAGCAAACAGAGAGTGATTGGCATTGGAATGGGCTGCCCAGGGAGGTGGTGGAGTCACCATGCCTGGAGGTGTTCAAGAAAAGCCTGCATGATGCACTTAGTGCCATGGTCTGGTTGACTGGATAGGGCTGGGTGCTAGGTTGGACTGGATGAGCTTGGAGGTCTCTTCCAACCTGGTTGATTCTGTGATTCTACAGCTGAGTGAATATTGTCTGGGTTGGTGAAGTGATAGTTTCATAACTTTATTACTAGTATTATTCACTCTTAAAACATTCCTAATGTTAGTCCAATTTGAAATAGATCTTCAAAGTCACTTAGTTTTAAACAAACATTTTGGTGTGAGGACCTCCCTAAGCATATCAACACTGATCATGGAGAAGATTTTCATATTTTCTGTGGGTCTATATTCTCTGTATGATGATGATGCTCGGGGTGACCTCATTGCTGTCTACAACTACCTGAAGGGAGGCTGTAGCCAGGTGGGGTTGGGCTCTTCTGCCAGGCCACCAGCAACAGAACAAGGGGACACAGTCTCAAGTTGTGGCAGGGGAGGTCTAGGCTGGATGTTAGGAGGAAGTTGTTGTCAGAGAGAGTGACTGGCATTGGAATGGGCTGCCCAGGGAGGTGGTGGAGTCACAGTCCCTGAGGTGTTCAAGAAAAGCCTGGATGAGGCACTTAGTGCCATGGTCTGGTTGACTGGATAGGGCTGGGTGCTAGGTTGGAGTGGATGAGCTTGGAGGTGTCTTCCAACCTGGTTTATTCTATGAAATTCTATGAAATTCTATCTTGGAGGTCTGTTCCAACCTGGTTGATTTTATGATTCTCTAAGTCTATGATCTTTTCACTTCTTGATCATCTCTCAGTCCTACAAACTCTTTGGCAGTTTCCTTTATTCTTGTGCTGGGTGAGGGGAAAGGTTTTCATTTTTATGACTTTTAGTAATGTATTCTTCAAAATGATTTTTTCTTTCCTTTTTCTCCTGCTGCATCACACTTTGATATTTAACTAGTTCTCTTCTGTTTCCCTTTTTTGGGAGGGTTTCATTCAGCTTTCAGACGGATACCTTCACAGTTCAAATAAGTTTCTTTACCCTGCTTATTTAACTATATCATCTTTGGGAGTCTTGGCCTCTTTTCCTTTTAGGTTTGATTTTTTGGGGGGGTTTTAATCTTCCTAGTCTTTTTGATATGTTAGCCCTTTCACAACAGTCTCTACAATTCACCCCCAACCAAGATGTGAAAGGACAAAAAAAAAAAAAATCCCACATCCAAAATAGTGTCTGCAGTTTGACACAGATACATATAAAAAGGTCCCAATTTCAAACAGCACTCATAGGTTGTACAGAAATTCCCTGCTGAGCTTTTAAAATGATCCTCACGCGCGCCTTTACTATGGAGATCTTCTTCATCCAAAGACCAGAATTAAAAAGTAATAGGTTCCCATTTTGGTTGTTTAGATATGTGATGGAGGTGTTGTTTCTATAAATACACGCTCCAATTGCTTAAAATTGACTCCACTGCTTGTTTAACAACTTTAATTTCGCTGAGTGCAGGACTTAAAATGCTAGCACATGTCGTGTTTGCCTGGGTCAATGTTGAGAATAACTTCATCTACTCTATATGCTTGCTTCCTTTTCATTTGTTTTTCCTTGGGTAGGTTGAAACCTGTCCTTGAAAGTGTGTCTGGCTCCCATTAATATCAATAGGAGCCATGTGTGTGCACCAAAGGGCTAAGTACTGAATTTACCCCCTAAGCACTTCACCCATAATGACTCCAGTGTCCTATTACAAAGTCATTCTTTAACTACCATCTTTTAGCAAAAACTTTTTCTTTCAGTATATTCTAAGTGATGATACAATTAATCCTCTGAAGTAAATGCCATGGCATAGTAATTGGAAATGCCATTAGTATTTTCATGTACTTTCCACAGTCAAACTGCTTCACAAATATTTACTTACCGTGGTCTAGCTGATTGGCTAGGGCTGGGTGATAGGTTGGATTGGATGAGCTTGGAGGTCTCTTCCAACCTGCTTGATTCTGTGATTGGCTAGGGCTGGGTGCTAGGTTGGATTGGATGAGCTTGGAGGTCTCTTCCAACCTGCTTGATTCTGTGATTGGCTAGGGCTGGGTGCTAGGTTGGATTGGATAAGCATGGAGGTCTATTCCAACCTGGTTGATTCTATGATCGCCTCGGGCTGGGTGCTAGGTTGGACTGGATGAGCTTGGAGGTCTCTTCCAACTTAGTTGATTCTATGATTGCTTAGGGCTGGGTGCTAGGTTGGACTGGTTGAGCTTGGAGGTCTCTTCCAACTTGGTTGATTCTGTGATTGCCTAGGGCTGGGTGCTAGATTGGACTGGTTGAGCTTGGAGGTCTCTTCCAACATGGTTGATTCTATGATTGGCTAGGGCTGGGTGATAGGTTGGACTGGATGAGCTTGGAGGTCTCTTCCAACATGGTTGATTCTCTGATTGGCTAGGGCTGGGTGATAGGTTGGATTGTATGAGGTTGGAGGTCTCTTCCAACCTGGTTGATTCTATGATTCCATGATACTACTTTATCTTCTAGCGTTGGGACCGCAATGGTATAGATAGGTGAACACTTCCCAGTTTTTTGCCTTTAAATACTTGCCTACAGCTAATGCTCCAGAAGCATGGCAGAATACAAAATTTTTCATTGCCTGTAACATTTTTTTCTTGCTTGAACTTGGTTTTGCCCCTTTGTGTTTTACAGAGCTACGCCACGGCCACATCTGTGTTTTCATTCTGAATTGGATTCTTTCACAATTGCAGACACTGCTTGCAATTAAATGCATAGAACCTGCTGCTTTAATTGAGTTCAGTCCAATTTGTCACTTCAAACTTCAGAAAATTATGTGCAAGGAAAGATTTAGTTGCCAGTTTGATTCAGCTCAAGTTGATGGAAAACCTTTTGATCACTCAGCCATTAAACGCATTTCAGAGTTGTGCCAAGCTAATTGCTTGAGCTCGCTTGAGTTTATTTGTATTTAAAACAATCTAAGTTGATATTTTCCAGGGCTGTGCAAACCATTATCTTTACAGGCACTTGTATATCCTTATTTAAGAGTTTTGGGAGTTCAATTCTGCTCTTACCTACCCGTTGCTATAGAGTCAAGCGAAACTCTGTTCTCTTTGAGAAAACAAGGAGGGGAATGGTGCAGTAGCAGGTACCAACCCAAATATGTATGTCCATGTGTTAACTGGTGAAATCAGAAAGTGACAGAGCCACAGTGGTGTTTATTCACCACAGAGCACCTGCTTCTGGTTATGACAATAAATCTAATGGTGCCTCAGTAGCTGAAGCATAGACATGCCCTTTGGGATCTTGCTGAACCTAGGTGGAAGCTTCCACTGCAGGTGCACAGCTGTAGATTACTAATAATAAGGCCCCCAGCTTCAGGGGGTCACAATCAGCATTGTTGCTGCCTTGCTTCTAAGGAATACTGTGGGGGTTTTTAATCCCTTGGTTTCTGGATGAAACCAGTATTAGGAACTGCAAATTAGTTTTGCTTTGGCTTCATTAAGTAAAGGAAAAGCCGATGTTAAATTCAAAGTGTGGGGTGTAGAGTCTTCATCTTTAAGACATCATTATGGATTGTGTAATGTCAACTTTGGAATATTCTGTGAAACAATATCACAAAGATTCCTGTTGTCAGGCTGGTTCCTTGAAGAAAGGTAGTCACAAACTTTGATATTTTATTGTGTAGATCTTATAAGAAGGCTGGAGCTTCTGGACTTACAGAAATGCATATAATAATCTTCCAGCTTGAGACATGGAGATGTGAAATGGGCATGTGAGAGAAGGAGATGGAAGGGGCAGTCATTACTATCCCCCGTATTTCCATAGCATACATTTCTGAAAGCAAGGACTAGAAACTATCATCACTTATCTAAAATTCAAGGCTGGGGACCTGGTCTGTTTCTTATTGGGTAGTGTGCTACAAGTCTTAAAGGAATTATAGAATCATAGAATCAAGCAGGTTGGAAGAGAGCTCCAACGTCATCCAGTCCAACCTAGCACCCAGCCCTAGCCCATCAACCAGACCATGGCACTAAGTGCCTCATCCAGGCTTTCCTTCAACACCTCCAGGGATGGCAACTCCACCACCTCCCTGGGCAGCCCATTCCAATGCCAATCACTCTCTCTGACAACAACTTCCTCCTAACATCCAGTCTAGACCTCCCCTGCACAACTTGAGACTGTATCCCCTTCTTCTGTTGCTGCTTGCCTGGCAGAAGAGCCCAACCCCACCTGGCTACAGCCTCCCTTCAGGTAGTTGTAGACAGCAATGAGCTCTGCCCTGAGCCTCCTTTTCTGCAGGCTGCACACCCCCAGCTCCCTCAGCCTCTCCTCATAGGATTTGTGTTCCAGGCCCTTCAGCAGCTTTGTCGTCCTTCTCTGGACACCTTCCAGTATCTCAACATCTCTCTTGAATTGAGGAGCCCAGAACTGGACACAGCACTCAAGGTGTGGCCTGATCAGTGTTGAGTACAGGAGAAGAACAACCTTCTGGCCACACTGTTCCCGATCCAGGCCAAGAGAATTATAATGAAGGTCCTTTCCAACTCCATGCAGTCTATGATTTTAATAGTTAAAGGATCCTGTTGGGATAACTGATTCGTACATGCAGAGAATGTGAAAATAATTAATCTAGTGGTGTAGGAAAAGCAGGTCCAGTTCTATGTCCTACTTGTGTAGTTTTTAGGTGATCACTGGATTTCTGTGTCATAGAATCATAGAATCAGCCAGGTTGGAAGAGACCTCCAAGATCATCCAGTCCAACCCAGCACCCAGCCCAGTATAGCATTCTAATTTGCAGGAGCAAAGTATCTTCTCTTCCTTACCTTGGAGGTTAGTTCATAGGGTATTAAAAGATCACAGAAAATGTCTCATATACCTTGATAATGCATAAGATGATTCAAAGTATTCATGTAGGCACTTCATACCTCAAAATACCTTTATACCAAACTGGATGTGAGGAGGAAGTTCTTCACTATGAGAGTGGTGAGACCCTGGAATGGGTTGCCCAGGGAGGTGGTTGAGGCCCTATCCCTGGAGGTGTTTATGGTCAGGCCAGATGAGGCTGTGGGCAGCCTGCTGTAGGGCAGGGTGTCTCTGGGCACGGCAGGGGGGCTGGAACTGGATGATCCTTGTGGTCCCTTCTAACCCTGACTGATTCTGTGATTCTATGAAATGTATTTCCCCTGTAAAACCAACAGCTACAACAGAGATTAGGGCTCTGAAGTTCAAGAGGAGATGTTCACTTGAGAAGTTGTTTGCTCTCTAGTACAACATAGGTCATCTCATTGTCTTGCTGGCACGCAGCTGATATGAAACCATGCTGATAGATATATCAGGACTCAGTAACTCAGCAACTGAACTGACAGTCCTCTCTCTGACCCTTAAAAATGCAGCATAAAGATATCATGTACAGAGAAAGATAATTCCTGACAGCGACATTTCAGTTGTTCTCTTCTCCTTTGATGAAGTATGAAGACATTTCATTAGCATTGCAAGTAGTCACCCTTTGGCATGAATATTCTCTAGAGCAATACTTTCTACTCAAGGATCAGTGTAGTGGAACAGGCTGATAGAAGCAGCACAGAAACACCCATGGAAGTTAGAGTTCCTTGTATTTGCAGCAGCATTCAGACTGGACCTGCATACCTAAAAGTCTGTGCAAGTACCCCCTTCCATTTGATTTTTTTAGATTCAAAAGCACAAATATCATAAGAATGAATTTTGCATTTTATTTCAGGATGGTATTTACCCTGTGTTCTCCTTAAGGTACTCGTACATTATTGTAGAGTACAGTATTTATCTGCATCCTGGCCTGGATCAGGAGCAGTGTGGGCAGTAGGACAAGGCAGGGTATTCTTCCCCTGTACTTAACACTGCTCAGGCCACACCTTGAGTGCTGTGTCCAGTTCTGGGCTCTTCAATTTGAGAGAGATGTTGAGGTGCTGGAATGTGTCCAGAGGAGGGCGACAAAGCTGGTGAGGGGCCTGGAGCACAGCCCTGTGAGGAGAGGCTGAGGGAGCTGGGGGTGTGCAGCCTGCAGAAGAGGAGGCTCAGAGCAGACCTCAACATCTCTCTTGAATTGAGGAGCCCAGAACTGGACACAGTACTCAGGGTGTGGCCTGACCTGTGCTGAGTACAGGGGAAGAATAACCTCCCTTGTCCTGCTGCCCACATCGTTATTACTTCCTGCCTTACCTGAACTTCTGCAGCTCCACAAGGAGGAAGAATCTGGGCATAGTTAAGACTTTTTTGTAGTTCCTGCCATGCAGCAGGTGTCATGGATGGAGGCAAGGCTGTGAGTACACAGCAGGATTGTACAGTTTGGGTAAATGTGAATTTCACTGGAAGATCATTTGGCACATAACCAGCAGTAGGTGATGGGTCCTGGGGGAAAAGCAAAAGGACAGGGCAGACATGGAGCCATCTTTCTTCCAGCTACCAACAATCTGCAGCTCAGGAAATACCTGAGCCAGAGGCAGTTTCTGTACATCTGGCAAGCTTCAAAGTTCCCTTTATAGTCGATAGAAATAATTAGGCTTTTCTAAGGCCTAATTATCTCACCATAAGGTAACTATTTGTAATCAGTCAAATGAGCCATTTCCTAGCAGGACTTACTTCTTTCCTGTGACTGTAAAGAGGAGAAGGTGAAAACTAACTTTCATGTGTCTATCTCCCCTACAGATGAGTGAAGTGAAGTTAGATGACTCCTACAGCTGAAGGTGTGCAGTCAGCAGGGTGTAGGCAAATACTCTCAAAGCCTAAAATGTTTAGATGTTGTGGTGGTGAATGGAATTCAGTGCAGCTGATGGCCAGTCATAAGTGGGGTTCCCCAGGGCTCACTACTGGGGCTCTCCCTGTCTTATATCTTTACTAATGATGTGGACAAGACAATCAAGATCAGCCTTAGTAAGTCTGCAGATGACAGAACTGCTGGAACTGTTGATCTGCTTGAGGGTAAGGAGGCTCTGCAGAGGGATCTAGACAGGCTGGATGGAGAGCAATTGTGTAAGTTCCAGTAGGGCCAAATGCTGGATTCTACACTTTGGCCACAACAACCCCAAGCAGTGCTACAGGCTGGGGACAGAGTGGCTGAGAGCAGCCAGGAAGAAAGGGACCTGGGGATACTGGTAGATAGTAGCTGGACATGAGCCAGCAGTGTGCCCAGGTGCCCAAGAGAGCCAATGGCATCCGGACCTGGATCAGGAAGAGTGCGGCCAGTAGAACAAGGGAGGATATTCTGCCCCTTTACTCAGCACTGGTCAGGCCACACCTTGAGTGCTATGTCCAGTTCTGGGCCCTTCAATTCAAGAGAGAGGTTGAGGAACAGGAAGGTGTCCAGAGGAGGGCGACAAAGCTGGTGAGAGGCCTGGAGCACAGCCCTGAGAGGAGAAGTTGAGGGAGCTGGGGGTGTGCAGCCTGCAGAAGAGGAGGCTCAGGGCAGAGCTCATTGCTGTCTACAACTACCTCAAGGGAGGCTGTAGCCAGGTGGGGTTGGTCTCTTCTGCCAGGCAAGCAGCAACAGAAGAAAGGGACACAGTCTCAAGTTGTGCCAGGGGAGGTCTAGGCTGGATGTTAGGAGGAAGTTGTTGGCAGAGAGAGTGATTGGCATTGGAATGGGCTGCCCAGGGAGGTGGTGGAGTCACTGTCCCTGGAAGTATTCAAGCAAAGCCTGGATGAGGCACTTAGTGCCATGGTCTAGTTGACTGGATAGGGCTGGGTGCTAGGTTGGACTGGATGATCTTGGAGATCTCTTCCAACCTTCTTGATTCTATGATTCTATGATCTTTTCCCTGTACTCAGTACTGTTGATGCCATAACTGAAATAGTTCAGTTTTGGGACACTCATTTCAAGAAGGTCCTCAAGATGCTGAAGCACATCCAGAGAATGGCAACAAAACTGGTGAAAGATCATGAGAACAAGTCTTATGAGAAGTACCTAAGAGAGGATTGTTTAGTCTAGAGAAAAGGAGACTGAAGGGAGACCTTAGCACTCTCCACTACTCCCTGACAGGAAGCTGTAGAGAGCTGATATTTAGTCTATTCAATCAAATAACAAGTGATAGGACAAGAAGAAATGGCCTCAAGTTATGCCAGGGAAGGTTAAGGTGGGATATTAGAAGTTCTTCACTGAAAGAATCATAAAATCAGCCAGGTTGGAGGAGACCTCCAAGATCACAGGGTCACATCACAGGATGTTAGTGGCTGGAAGGGACCCAAGGAGATCATTGAGTCCAACCCTCCTGCCAGAGCAGGACAATGCTATCTAACACAGATCACACAGGAACACATCCAGACAGGCCTTGAAAGTCTCCAGAAAAGGAGACTGCACAACCTCTCTGGGCAGCCTGTGCCAGTGCTCTGGGACCCTTACAGTAAAGAAGTTCCCCCTTGTGTTGAGGCAGAACCTCCTGTGCTGCAACTTAGACCCATTGTTCCTTGTCCTATCCTGGGGAGCAGTGAGCATCCAGTCCAACCTATCACCCAGCCCTGTCCAGTCAGCTAGACCATGGCACTAAGTGCCTCATGCAGTCTTTACTCAAGGTTATCATGCATTCAAACAACTTGTTCATGGAGGTGGTGTAGTCCCCATTCCTGGAGGTGCTCAAGGATATTATTTAGTCATAAGTGTTAGTCTAATGATTGGAGCTGATGATCTTAAAGATCTTTTCCAGTCTAGGCAGTTCTGTACTTCTGTGGAATTGGAGCTGTGCTTTCAGTACAGGGATTGCTGATGGCCTCTACAAAGGTGCAAAAAATCAAGGAATATTTAACAATCATCTCTGCCCTGAGCAGGTTGGAAGAAAACTGGTAAAAACAGGTAGGTATTCTCTAAGGAAAGGGTATAAAATATGTCTTTCTGTAAAGTAAGCAGAGAATAAGTAGCAAATTGGCAGAGCACCCAGTGAAGAGTACACAACTGTGTTACTCCTTGAACTTTCAAGGGAGCATGACAGGGCTGTGTGTTTCATAATTCATCTGAGAGTTTGCAGTCAAGGCAGAGAAGAGATCAGACATCTTCAAACTCCTCTGTTCCATTAGCAGTTCCTCTGATCAGCGCTAGTTTGCCCCCACTCCTTCCCTCTCTATACTTCATGTGCTTTAAAGAGTGCAATTCCTGCTTCCTTAGCTCTGAGCTGCAGGAAGGCTCACTTGCCCAGCCAAAGGATGCACACTATGGAGATGTGCTTTGTCAGGATTCTCCTTTTAAATAGGTATTGAAAATTGATGATCTGATTGGAGCAGGTTTTCACAATAGAGTCTGCTGTCAGTGTGTTTTACACTTGGAGACAGGTGGCTTACTAGGAAACAAACACCAAAAGAGTTACAAAGGAAGAAAAAAAGCAATTATTTTAAAGTTTGGTTTATGAAGTTTGGTTAGTTGGTTATAACTGGGTAATTCACCCAGTTATAAGCTGGTGACTGTTTTTTCTGGACTCCTCAATTCAAGAGAGATGTTGAGATACTGGAAGGTGTCCAGAGAAGGGTGACAAAGCTGGTGAGGGGCCTGGAGCACAGCCCTGTGAGGAGTGGCTGAGGGAGCTGGGGGTGTGCAGCCTGCAGAAGAGAAGGCTCAGGGCAGAGCTCATTGCTGTCTACAACTACCTGAAGGGAGGCTGTAGCCAGGTGGGGTTGGGCTCTTCTGCCAGGCCACCAGCAACAGAACAAGGGGACACAGTCTCAAGTTGTGCCAGGGGAGGTCTAGGCTGGATGTTAGGGGGAAGTTGTTGCCAGAGAGAGTGATTGGCATTGGAATGGGCTGCCCAGGGAGGTGGTGGAGTCACTGTCCCTGGAGGTGTTCAAGACAAGACTGCATGGGACACTTAGTGCCATGGTCTGGTTGATTGTCTAGGGCTGGGTGACAGATTGGCCTGAATGATCTTGGAGGTCTCTTCCAACCTGCTTGATTCTATGATTCTATGATTCTAAGGCTGTGATTCAGGAAATGAATCAGTGAAATGTTTCCTATAGGCACAAAGGAAAACTTAAACTTATTTTGGATAAAGAAAAGCAAGAAACAAACAAAAAAAGTAGTTACAGAGTGTTTCACCAGCAGCCTCTCAACAGAAAGAATTCCAGAAAGATCAGCACTGCTGTCCTCCAGAGGCCCTGACTGCAAAACAAGCTTTTGAGATTTGAAGCTATCTTTTTATTTTATGTTTGGGAAATGGCTAAGATTCTGGGTCCCCAACCCAGATATGACCCTTTAGGTAGTTAACAACATGACAGCAACTCAAATGCTTTCATTCTTCTTGGACAGTATAATTAGGGTTCAGTTAAATGAAGAGAGAATCACAGAATCAACCTTTAGCAGCTCCTTGCTGCCTCCTTCATCGGCTCATCTTCCAGTACAATGGCATAGCCTGCTCCTGTGCCTTCAGGAGTTCTTTCTTGAAGTAGGTCCAACCTTTCTGGACCCCTTTGTTTTTAAGGGCTGTTATTTTGGTTTGTCTTCAGCTTCGATCACATTATATCAATCCAGAGACAAACGTCGCACTGGGGTGTGTGCAGAGAATGAGTGGCTTTGAGCTTCTTCAGATCTGCTTGGCTTCATTCAAGCTTAAAAACTCAAAGCCATAAGAATATACCCAAAAAAAAAAAGAATTCTCTAGCACTATTTAAAAAGCTTGGCCTGTTCTCAAGTAAATGCAAAAAAACAATCATTTAAGCCAATGCAGAGCTGAGCAGAGAAGGGACCAAACGTGAAGAGGCTGAGAAAGAGTGTGCTCCCTTACCATGATTTCAGCTGCCACTTTTGCTCTTCCCTGCATCACCTTTCACTCTGGAGGCTCACAGCTCACACTTAAGCTTCTCTCAAGTCTGTTGTCCTCTGTAGAACAGAAGTAATGTAGTTACTTGTAGTTCATTAAACCACACTGAGGTGAAGGTAACTGTAATTGTACATAATCAACACTGTTTTTTCTTTGTTTCTTAATAGAATCATAGAATCAAGCGGGTTGGAAGAGACCTCCAAGCTCATCCAGTCCAACCTAGCACCCAGCCCTAGCCAATCAACCAGACCATGGCACTAAGTGCCTCATCCAGGCTTTTCTTGAACACCTCCAGGGACGGCGACTCCACCACCTCCCTGGGCAGCCCATTCCAATGCCAATCACTCTGTCTGTAATATAGTTGAGGTTATGGATATTGTTTCCATAGATTACAGTCATGGAATCATAGAATGAGTCAGGTTTGGAAGGGACCACAAGGATCATCTAGTTCCAATTCCCCTGCCATGCCCAGGGACACCCTAGCCTACAGCAGGCTGCCCACAGCCTCAGCCAGCCTGGCCTTAAACACCTCCATGGATGAGGCCTCAACCACCTCCCTGGGCAACCTATTCCAGGCTCTCACCACTCTCATGTTCAACAACTTCCTCCTCACCTCCAATCTGAACCTACCCACCTCCAGCTTTGCTCCATTCCCCCCAGTCCTGTCACTCTCTGCGAGCTTAAAAAGTCCCTCCCCAGCTTTTTTGTAGCCCCTTCAGATGCTGGAAGGCCACAAGAAGGTCACCTGGGAGCCTCCTCTTCTGCAGCCTGCACAGCCCCAACTCTTTCAGTCTGTGCTCACAGCAGAGCTGCTGCAGCCCTCTCAGCATCCTCCTGGCCCTTCTCTGAACACACTCCAGCATGGCCACATCCCTCTTGTCCCAGGAGCTCCAGAACTGGATGCAGTACTCCAGGTGGGGTCTCACCAGAGCAGAGTAGAGGGGGAGAATCACCTCCCTGGCCCTGCTGGCCACACTTCTGCTGCTGCAGCCCAGGCTCTGCTTGGCTTTCTAGGCCGCAGGTGCACACTGCTGACTCAGGTTAAGCTTCTCATCCAGTAATGAGATCTGAACTATCACTTTCTTAAGTTGAAAAAAAAAAAGAGTATAATAAGGCAGGTGCTAGATGGGTTGTAAAATAAATACCTTCTTCCTGAAATCTCTGCCTCTCCAGGAATTTCTGTTTTACAGTGGAAATGTGAGGATTTCTTCTCTACGCCTATGTTCTGCAGACTAATTAATCAAAGTAGGTGATCAACGAAGGTAGTTCAAGTAGGTGAATTGACTTGAAAATTACTGAAAATCTAACGTACCTCAGTGTGTCAGGAGTTTCAAACCTACTACAGAAAAACTACCCAAAACCCAAACAAAACAAGAAAGATAAAGCCAAGCTGTGTGGCACAGTCGACTTGGTAGAGGGCAGGGATCCATGCAGAGGAACCTGGACAGGCTGCAGAGGTAGGCACAGGCCAACCTCATGACATTCAGCAAGGCTAAGTGTAAGGTCCTGCACCTGGGTCAGCAAAATCCCAAGCACAAATCTAGGCTGGGTGGGGAATGGCTGAGAGCAGCCCTGAGGAAAAGAATCTGGGGGTATGGATTGATGAGAAGCTCAACATGAGCCTGCAGTGTGCACATGCAGCCAGACAGCAACCCTGTGCTGGGCTGCAGCAAGAGCAGTGTGGGCAGCAGGGCAAGGGAGGTGATTCTCCCCCTTTACTCTGCTCTCCTCAGACCCCACCTGCAGTCTTGTGTGCAGTTCTGGAGCCCCCAACACAAGAAGGACATGGAACTGTTGGACCCAGTCCAGAGGAGGGCCACGACGATGCTCAGAGGGCTGCAGCAGCTCTGCTGTGAGGACAGGCTGAGAGAGTTGGGGCTCTGCAGCCAGCAGAAAAGAAGGATTCAAGGAGACCTCATAGTGGCCTTCCAGTATCTGAAGGGGACTACAGGAAGGCTGGGGAGGGACTATTGACAAGGTCTTGTAATGACAGGACAAGGGGTAATGGGTTTAAACTGGAAGAGGGAAGATTCAACCTAGATGATAGGAAAGAGTTCTTCCCTTTGAGGGTGGTGAGACACTGGCACAGGTTGCCCAGGGAAACTGTGGCTGCTCCCTCCCTGGAGGCATTCAACGCCAGGTTGGGTGAGGCTTTGAGCAGCCTGCTCAAGTGGGAGCTGTCCCTGCCTGTGGCAGGGGATTGGAACTGGATGTTCCTTGAGGTCCTTTCCAACCTAAACCATTCCATGATTCTATGAAAAGGGAGCATAGAAAGTGTTAGCAAGTTGATGCACCATTATTTCAGGATCCACCCAGACAAGGCCTGTTGGCATAGCCCAAAGCACAGATATAACTATTGCCTGTAAGTGCAGACACACTCTAATCAGTGTGCCTGTCTCTCTTAATCCATTGTTATCACAGCCTACTTGCTCCAGAGCAACAGAAGTGATGGAAGATGTTCTTCTGAACTCAGTAACTGGTCAATTTAGATAGCTTGGCTGCCTCCTGATCCTTCTCAAGGTCTTTTAAGTGTAAACAAGATCGTTAAACATTTAATTTGACATTTATCACCTTTAAATATTCATAAGCAGTTGAATATTAAGGACACACCTACTCCAGAATTCAAGCCTGACTGAACCTCTCATTGTGTGCATGTGAAAGCCAAAGCAAGAGCACCAGGCATAGTTGTTGTGTGGGTTGTGCAAGAAATGGTCTGTATCCTCGGCTGAATCAAAAGAAGCATCACTGGCAGGGCAAGGGAGGTGATGCTGTTCCTCTCCTCTGCTTTCATGAGAGCACATCTGAAGTGCTATGCCCAGTACTGGGGCTCCCAGCATAAGAACAGGGACCTGCATCACTGGCAGGTCAGGGGAGGTGATGCTGTTCCTCTCCTCTTCTTTCATGAGAACACATCTGGAGTGCTGTGTCCAACACTGAGGCTCCCAGCATAAGTAGAACAGGGACCTGCATCACCAGCAGGTCAGGGGAGATGATGCTGTTCCTCCCCTCTGCTTTAATGGAACAAATCTGGAATGCTATGTGCAGCACTGGGGCCCACAGCATAAGAGGAACAGGGACCTGTTGTAGAGACTCCACAGGAGGGCTTGAAAATGATCACTGAGCTGGAGTACCTCTCCTAAGAAAATCTGAGTCACCTGGAATGGCTCAGCCCAGATGAAGAGAAGAGAAGCTGCCAGGGGAGGTCTAGGCTGGATGTTAGGAGGAAGTTGTTGGCAGAGAGAGTGATTGACATTGGAATGGGCTGCCCAGGGAGGTGGTGGAGTCGCTGTCCCTGGCGGCGCTCGAGACAACCCCGGACGACGCACTTAGTGCCATGGTCTGGTTGACTGGCCAGGGCTGGGTGCTAGGTTGGCCTGGATGATCTTGGAGGTCTCTTCCAGCCTGGTCGATTCTATGATTCTATGAATATGGGGACACAGTCTCAAGTTGTGCTGGGGGAGGTCTAGGCTGGATGTTAGGAGGAAGTTCTTGCCAGAGAAAGTGATTGGCATTGGAATGGGCTGCCCAGGGAGGTGGTGGAGTTGCCATCCCTGGAGGTGTAGAAGAAAACATTTTCTGTCTTGTTTAAAACATGAATGGGAAAGCACTGAAGGAATGCAAATACTGCAATATGTTAAGAATTTAAACAATTAACAAAATATTTAGACAAATTACATATAATTATGTGCTAAAACAAAATAGCTGCCTGTATGATCCTCCCTACCATGATTCTAAAGAGACTCATTTGCAGAAGTGCTTCTTTTGAAATCTTACAGAGAATCCTGTAATCTGATTACAGCAAACAACCCTTAAAGTGGAATATTTGGGGATTTTTATTGTTGCTGGATTCATCTTTCAGGATTAACCATTTTCAGTTTATATGCCCACTCGTGCATTCTTCCAACCTCTTCTCCACTGCTAGAGAATGTATATTTTGACCACAACAACCTCAAGCAGTGCTACAGGCTGGGGAGAGAGAGGATTGAGAGCAATAAGGCAGAGAGAGACTTGGAAGTATTGGTAGATAGTAGCTGAAGATGAGGCAGCAGTGTGCCCAGGTAGCCAAGAGAGCCAATGGCATCCTGGCCTGGATCAGGAAGAGTGTGGCCAGTAGGACAAGGGAGGTTATTCTTCCCCTGCATTCAGCACTGTTCAGGCCACAGCTTGAGTCCTGTGTCCAGTTCTGGGCTTCTAAATTCAAGAGAGATGTTGAGGTGCTGGAAGGTGTCCAGAGAACGGCAATGAAGCTGGTGAGAGGCCTGGAGCACAGCCCTGTGAGGAGAGGCTGAGGGAGCTGAGGGTGTGCAGCCTGCAGAAGAGGAGGCTCAGGGTGACCTCATTGCTGCCTACAGATACCTGAAGGGAGGCTCTATCCAGGTAGGAGGCGATCTGTGTTCCCAGGCAAGCAGCAACAGAACAAGGGGACGCAGTCTCAAGTTGTGGCAGGGAAGGTCTAGGCTGGATGTTAGGAGGAAGTTGTTGGCAGAGAGAGTGATTGGCATTGGAATGGGCTACCCAGGGAGATGGTGGAGTCGATATCCCTGGAGGTGTTCAAGACAAGACTGCATGGGACACTTAGTGCCATGGTTTAGTTGATTGGCTAAGGCTGGTTGATAGGCTGGACTGGATGATCTTGGAGGTCTCTTCCAACCTGCTTGATTCTATGATCCTAATCTGTACAATATCATCCCACTCGTTTAAACACTCTCCTGTTCTTCGAGGTGGTGGTGGGGAAGACAAGGAAAAGAGAAGTTATACTATTTCATGTATTTTTTCCAGCCACCCAAGGTAAATAAAGACTTTTCAGTGAACTTTGTTTATTAATGTTTTAATGCAAAAGCTCCTGGGCATGTGAATGCTGCTTTTCCAATGGAAGCAAAATAGTGCTTAAGAAGATAATATGAGAGCAGTAAAGAAGAATAATAAGAAATCATAGTAGAGAACAGAACAGAATAGAATAGAATAGAATAGAATAGAATAGAATAGAATAGAATAGAATAGAATAGAATCAAGCAGGTTGGAAGAGACCTTCAAGATCATCCAGCCCAACCTAGCACCCAGCCCTACCCAGTCATAGCACTAAGTGCCTCATCCAGTCTTCTCTTGAACACCTCCAGGGATGGTGACTCCACCACCTCCCTGGGCAGCCCATTCCAATGCCAATCACTCTCTCTGTAAAGAACTTCCTCCTAACATTCAGCCTATACGTCCCCCAGCACAACTTGAGAAACATTATCACATGAAAAATGTTGCCATGATGTCAGAGAGACACTTCAAGCAGTGAGACCTTGATTCCTCCCTGATTTCATCATGGCATTTGGCATAGCTTGCCTGGGGATGGGTTAAAGGCAAATTAGGCTTCACGCCACATTTATACTCCAGCAATTCATTTGATTGCCAGGGTAAGTTAAAATGGCCTTAGGGCTGCCCCAGTTTATACTTAGCTTCCTATGCCTGGATTCCAGACCATACTGTGGTTAGGGTTCCTGGCAGCAGAGCCCAACCCCACCTGGCTACAGCCTCCCTTCAGGTAGCTGTAGACAGCAGTGAGCTCTGCCCTGCTCCTCCTCCTCCTCTACAGTCTGTACACCGCGAGCTGCCTCAGCCTCTCCTCACAGGGCTGTGCTCCAGGCCCCTCAGGAAACACACACATTCCCCACACACAGATGAAATTGCTTTACAGTAATCCTATTTTTTTTTTCACTGAGCAATGACAGTCTATTTATTTATTTATTTATTATTAAAAGAGAAAGGGGAAAAAAAAAAAAAAAAAGAAAGGAAAAAACTGTTCCCAGGAGACATTTTGATAAGAGCTTTAAGTTGATTACTTTTTATATCCTGTGTCCTGTTTGGCTGATAAGCTCCCAATCTTCCATCCTTTCACATTGTTTTTATCTTCCTGTACTGAACCCATCTACTCAATGTCATCTTTGAGTTGCTGACGTGCAGGTGGTAGTGGAGGGAGGGAGAGAGAGCAGAAACATAAGAGTGGCAGGGTCCAGCACCAAGGCACAGACTCGGGGTCAGGCTGCCCACACAGATAACTGCTACACTCTCAGGAATTAGATTTGTTAATCTTTGGAATGCTGTTCATCTTTCATTAATCATGTAAGCTATAACAGAGTCTTTGATCTAAATGCAGTGCAGCCATAAAGCTCCTGCTTCTTTTGGCTCTGATCTATGAAGTCTGAGTTGTCAGGAGGAATGTCCTCCCCTTCTTCTTTTAAACTTGTCTCCTAGCACACTTCTGCTTGATTTACAGGGAAATGGGCTGGTTTCATGTCTAAGTCATTGTGCTGGAGTTTCAGCAGTCTGCACTTGGTGCATGCCCCTTGGTAAAAGCTGTTTGTCACTGTCAGGAGAAAGGTGATTCTAATGATTGATGGGTGTCTATTCGCTCCTGCTCTCTCCTGGACAGTATCTGAACTGCTGTGTTTGGTAGGATCACTTCCAGCAACTTGGCTCTGCTGGAAGCATGGTATTCCTCAAAGAGAATAGAAGCCTTCTTCTGGGTTACACCTGTCCAAATATGCTCTGATCATAGAATCATAGAATCAACCAGGTTGGAAGAGACCTCCAAGATCATCCAGGCCAACCTAGCACCCAGCTCTAGCCAATCAACCAGACCGTGGCACTAAGTGCCTTATCCAGGCTTTTCTTCAACACCTCCAGGGACGATGGCTCTACCACCTCCCTGGGCAGCCCATTCCAATGCCAATCACTCTCTCTGGCAAGAATTTCCTCCTAACGTCCAGCCTAGACCTCCTCTGCCACAACTTGAGTCTGTGTCCCCTTGTTCTGTTGCTGATTGCCTGGCAGAGGAGACCAACCCCACCTGGCTACAGCCTCCCTTCAGGGAGCTGCAGACAGCAATGAGCTCTGCCCTGAGCCTCCTCTTCTGCAGGCTAAACACCCCCAGCTCCCTCAGCCTCTCCTCACAGGGCTGTGCTCCAGGCCCCTCACCAGCTTCATTGCCCTTCTCTGGGCACTTTCCAGTACCTCAACATCTCTCTTGAATTGAGTAGCCCAGAACTGGATGCAGTTCTCAAGGTGTGGCCTGAGCAGTGCTGATGTAGCCAATGGCTCACTAGTGTTAGGGAGCACTGAGATTTTTTACATGTCCATGCTGTATGAGTACCTTTCTCAAGATGTTTCTCCTTCTAATAAAAAAAAAAAAAAAAAAAAAAAAAGGGGAGGATGGTGATTGTCTCTGAGCTTTCAGTAGTTAATCATTAGTGGCTCAACATGAGCCATCAGTGTGCACTTGCAGCCCAGAAAGCCAACCAGATCCTGAGCTGCAGTAGAAGCATGGCCAGCAGGTTGAGGGAGGTGATTCTGCCCCTCTGCTGTGCTCTGCTGAGACCCCACCTGGAGTACTGCATCCAGTTCTGGAGACTCCATTACAAGAGATGCTGGAGCGTGTCCAGAGAAGGGTCATGAGGATGCTCAGAGGGTTGCAGTAGCTCTGCTATGAGGACAAACTGAAATAGCTGGGGCTGCTCAGTCTGCAGATAAGGAGGCTCCCAGGTGACCTTCCTGTGGCCTTCCAGTATCTGAAGGGGGCTACAAAAAAGCTGCGGAGGGACTTTTTAGGCTCATGGAGCATTGGAATAGGCTGCCCAGAGAGGTTGTGAAGTCTCCTCTGGAGGATTTCAAGACCTGTCTGGATGCATTCTTATGTGACCTGGCCTAGATTGTATTGTCCTGCTCTGGCAGGGGGCTTGGACTCAATGATCAGAGAAGAGGAGGCTCCTAGGTGACCTTATTGCGGCCTTCCAGTATCTGAAGGGGGCCTACAAAAAAGCTGGGGAGGGACTTTATAGGCTATCAGGGAATGACAGGACTAGGGGGAATGGAGCAAAGCTGGAGGTGGGGAGATTCAGAGTGGAGTTGAGGAAGAAGCTGTCCAGCATGAGAGTGGTGAGAGCCTGGAATGGGTTGCCCAGGGAGGTGGTTGAGGCCCCATGGCTGGAGGTGTTTAAGGCCAGGCTGGATGAGGCTGTGGGCAGCCTGCTGTAGGGTAGGGTGTCCCTGGGCATGGCAGGGGGGTTGGATCTGGCTGATCCTTGTAATCCTTTCCAACCCTGACTGATTCTATGATTCTGTGGTTAGAAGACTACCTAGCATGGTGTCCTTGGAGCACAATCAGCGCTGTTTGCTGGTCTGTGTTTCATAAAGGTGTGCTGTGAAAGCACTGTGAAATGAAATCACAGAATCCCAGACACTGGTGGCACTCTGGAATGCAGTCATTATGCGGTTATGAATGAGGTATGGATTATTGGCACAATGAAAATGCAGTTAAATTGGGTAGCTACTGGGGGGGGGGAAGTAGAGGAAGCCTCTACTGTACCTGTGCCACAAAATCCCTGCAGGTAGAGCTTCACTGATTTCTGAGGAACTCAGAACTTGTTATGAGGAATTATGCAGCATATTCCAGCCCTATGGCTGATTCTGCATGTTGGAAATGTTCAATTCCCAACACATACAGCTGAATGATAGGGTCAAGGAGATGGAGTGGTAGGGAGTCATACAGAAACTTGAGGGAGATTAAAAACAGTAGCAGCAGCAAACTGAACTGGCCCCTTCAACACAAATGCTGAGTTGGGAAAATGGTCTGAGACTGATTCAATTCACCAGTTTCTGACACCTATAGGACCTTCCACTCCATGCTGTGTGTGCATCATCTTCCTGAACCTTCAGCCTTGTCCCTTGTGACATCAGACTTCCCAGTGTGAGGATAAGTATGCTACATGGCAGCACTTTGAGCACAGATTTATTGAGTAAATTGTCACAGAATCACAGAATTTTCAGGGTTGGACACAAAACAGACTCATAGAATCATAGAATCAGTCAGGGTTGGAAGGGACCTCAACAATCATCCGGTTCCAACCCCCTGCCATGGGCAGGGACATCTCACTCTAGATCAGGTTGCTAACAGCCCCATTCAGCCTGGCCTTAAAATCCTCCAGGGATGAGGCTTCTACTAACTCCTGGGGCAACCTGTTCCAGTGTCTCACTACTCTCATGGTGAAGAATCTTTTCCTTGCATCCCATCTGAATCTCCCCACCTTCAGTTTTGATCCATTCCCCCCAGTCCTATCACTACCTGACACCCTAAAAAGTCCCTCACCAGCTTTCTTGTAGGCTCCCTTCAGATATTGGAAGGCCACAATAAGATCTCCTAGGAGCCTTCTCCTCTCCAGATTGAATAGCCCAAACTCTCTCAGTCTGTCCTCATAGCAGAGGTGCTCCAGCCCTCTAATCTTGTCTCTGCCTCCCTCTTGAGTAGAGATGTGCTGTGAGGCATTACTTGTATTTGGCTAACTGAGAAGCAGAGAAACTCCATAATGTGCTCAGACTCTCACAATCAGCAAAGACTTTAATCCTCCAAACTGTCCCCTTAACTGTGAGATGCTCTTCCCAAAGATTTTCTCTCCAGGCTTTGCTGTAGATAGAAGTGTCGTTCCCCTAGGAAGAATGAATCTTGATATTTAATTTCATACTTTGAACTATTTACTTTAAAGATTTCCCTTCTTTGATCATATTCAGCAGCTCTAATAAACAGAGGTCCTTGCTAGAAAACTGATTCATGGGAAAGTATATATATATATATATATATCTGTGGAGTCTCTCATATTTCCAAGTAATGTAATTGATATTAATTGTTGCACTGCAAAGTAGTAAGATACATTCCTCACTGTGAATGGAATGGGATATGAGTTTCATTAAATCTTCTCTCTTATTTCAGCAGCTTAAACTGCAGCTTTGAGGATTGCAGATGGTAAAAATGGAATATATATGAATTTAGCAGAGAAAGAAAGCAGTGTTTTGCAAGTGTCAAAACATAATTCAACGTGTTTAGAGTGTCCTTGTACAATTACAGAGGGAGAGGAAAAGAAATATAACCAACTGATTCATAATAAATACATAGTTGAGTCCATCAAGTTTACACTTGGCTCTGCCACTGTTTTCTCCAAGTGACTTCTGGCCAAACCATTACACGACTTGGTTTCCCAGCTGTAAAAGCAAGGAATAGTTGTGTGCCTACAGCACCCAGCTGTTGTGAAGATCATTCCTGCAAAATGCTTTGGTAAAGGCAGATGCATAAGAGTCCTGTAAGGTTGGCAGTCAGCTATTTGCAGCTTGCCTGAATGGAGGAGAGACAAGATGATAGGAGGATACTGGAACATGTCCAGAGAAGGGTGATGAAGCTGGTGAGAGGCTTGGAACACAGCCTTGTGAGGAGAGGCTGAGGGAGCTGGGGGTGAGCAGCCTGCAGAAGAGGATGCTCAGGGGTGACCTCATTGCTGTCTACAACTACCTGAAGGGAGGCTGTAGCCAGGTGGGGGTTATTCTCTTCTCCCAGACAGCCAGCAACAGAACAAGGGGACACAGTCTCAAGTTGTGCCAGGGGAAGTCTAGGCTGGATGTTAGGAGGAAGTTGTTGGCAGAGAGAGTGATTGGCATTGGAATGGGCTGCCCAGGGAGGTGGTGGAGTCGCTGTCCCTGGAGGTGTTGAAGTGAACCCTGGCTGAGGCACTTAGTGCCATGGTCTGGTTGATTGGCTAGGGCTGGGTGCTAGGTTAATCACAGAATCATAGAATCAGTCAGGGTTGGAAGGGACCACAAGGTTCATCGAGTTGCAAGCCCCCTGCCATGCCCAGGGACACCCTACCCTAGATCAGCCTGACCACAGCCTCATCCAGCCTGGCCTTAAACATCTCCAGCCATGGGGTCTCAACCACCTCCCTGGGCAACCCATTCCAGGCTCTCACGACTCTCATGCTCAACAACTTCCTCCTCACATCCAGTCTGAACCTACCCACCTCTAGCTTTGCTCCATTCCCCCTAGTCCTGCCACTCCCTAATATCCTAAAAAGTCCCTCCCCAGCTTTTTTGTAGGCCCCCTTCAGATTCTGGAAGGCCACAATAAGGTCACCTGCGAGCCTTGCTCCCAATTGGAATGGCCTGCCCAGGGAGGTGGTGGTGTCACAGTCCCTGGAAGTGTTCAAAAAAAGACTGGATGAGGCACTTAGTGCCATGGTCTAATTGACTGGCTTCTTCTTATGCTTATTGCAACATGGTTGATTCTATGATTCTACAGTCTAGTTGATTGGACAGGCCTGGGTGATGGGTTGGACTGGATGATCTTGGAAGGCTCTTCCAACCTGCTTGATTCTGTGATTCTAGGTAAAGAAATTCGATGCATTTACATGAGATGGAGGAGTGAAAGGCCTAATTCCACAGCTCAGTTTCTCTCCAACCTGGTTGACTGTATGATTCTATGAGCAGAGGTGTTAAACATTCTTCCTGAGGGCTGATTCTGTTCTGCTTTGTATGTTTGTGGCACATTCAGATTTGGCAGAACCTAAAGGATGTTTTTGGAAGGTTTTTGGAATATCCAAAATATATTCTTTAACCACCTTCTCTGAAGATATTCAAAACCCACCTGCATGTGGTTCTGCTCCAGGTGAACCTCTCATATCAGGAAGGTGACTAAGAGGTCTCTTCCAACCCCTATCATTCTGATTTTGGGATTCTTTAAGTCAGGGAGAAAACTTGCCCAAATGGGTTTCCCAGTGTTCATTTTACTGAATCAACTGTCTATGTCTTTGGGATATACATAATTCTAAGTGTAAGGTTTTCCTTGGGCTTCAAAGTAGTCATTCATTTTCTTCAATAATCATCATTCACTATCATATTATTGATCTTTTATGAGATAAAGATAAAAGCCAAGATTAGAAACTAGGAGATGTAATACTAGAGAAATGTGAAAAGACAGAAAAAAGGGAGATTAGCAAAGAGAAGGGCAAGAAAAGACAGATGACAAGAAGGACAGTGACACAGCAGCCACCTGGGCAAAGCAGGGTGCAGGTTTGTGGGCTGGAGCAGTCCGAGTGAGTGCTGTGTACAGCAGGGAGCCGTCCCTCGGGCCGGAGCGGCGGGACGGCAAGTCCCAGTGCCGGAACTCGTTGCTAGGTCGTTGCTGTGTCCTTAGCTATCTGCGGGCTCGATCGGGCAGGGTCAGGCTGCCGGCCGCAGGCAAGGCCCCGCTTCGGCGCGCTGCAAAGTGCGGTGGCACACAGAGGCAGTGAGGCAAACGGGTAGCCAACAGAACCAAAGCAGCAGCAGCAGCACACAAGCAGTTTGCTGGGGTTTGAAGCATTTTGGAGAGCGTCTTTGAGCAATAGCAACAGGGAAAACCAGCCCTGGAACCAGTCCTGAGCTACCTCTCCAACAAAGGCAGAGGCCTAGGATCCTGCCCTGTGTTTATGACCAAACAAAGCAAGCTGCAAAACAAGGCCAAGCCTGGGGGCTGTGAGAGACTGAGAGGTGCCAAAGCTTTTGTCTGCTTTCCTGCTTCTTCCACCCGGGAAAAAGAAGCAGGAAGGGGAGGGCCAAAATGGGTATTTGGGCAGGTGTTTGGGGCATGTGATGGATATGGGTTCTAGGCATAATTTGGACCTTCCACCACATGAAGAAAGACTGCCATGCAAACGTATAGAATCATAGAATCAACCAGGTTGGAAAAGACCTCCAAGATCATCCAGCCCAACCTAGCATCCAGCCCTAGCCAGTCAACCAGACCATGGCACTAAGTGCCCCATCCACGCTTCTCTTGAACACCTCCAGGGACGGTGACTCCACCACCTCCCTGGGCAGCCCATTCCAATGCCAATCACTCTCTCTGACAACAACTTCCTCCTAACATCCAGCCTATACTTCCCCTGGCACAACTTGAGACTGTGTCCCCTTGTTCTATTGCTGGTTGTGTGGCAGAGACCAACCCCCATCTGGCTACAATCTCCCCTCAGGCAGTTGTAGACAGCAATGAGGTCCCCCCTGAGTCTCGAGCTGTTACTATATTTGCATGGGGCGTTGGGGTTCAATGTCATTCCAGCTATCTGTTAGCACTAAGGATACTAGGGACTGCATTTCTAAACCAGCTAACTATTCATTAAGACCACCATATTTCATTAGGGCCAGAGAGGTGTTCTGAGAATCACCCTTCAGGTATCCAGGTTTAACTCCTGAAAACCATCCAAGTCCATCAGTGGTTAGAAGATATATCCTTCAGTGATGCAAGTCCTAGTTTTAAAGCTTCACTTTTTGTCACTTATTGAAAGCCAGCCTTTGTAGGAGAAGCAGGCTGCAGCAGGGATAAAGCTAAACTGCTGCACACTCCTCCCAAACTTTGTGAGACAGAATTAAACTGAAAGCAGTTGTTGGTTCACTGAATCATAGGAGGATGTTCAGCCTTCAAGGATTTTATTTCCCCCCACTGTGTCTGGGGCCACATGAAATTTAAGTATCTTATCTAGTTAAAAGAGATAGAGAACTGTGACTCCAAAGGAAGGTATCTCTGGTTGTGTTGAGCGGTTGTCTGGATGCAGTTATCTTTCTCCATTGATCAGTTTGGATTAGATTATTTCTCAGATAAGCATTTCCAAAGACTGGAACTGTTGCCTTAAGGTGCTATTGGGGAAGTATCATAAGCCACCAGGCATAAGATTCATCTTGCCCCAGCTTTAGATATCTACAGTGTATGCGACTACATAAGCTGGTTGATTGGACTCCTTCCAGAGTGAGTCAAGGAAAACAAGACAAGATTCATCTAACTTACTTCAGAAGTTTCTTTTAGGATTAATTGATTCTGTTTCTGGAGGTGTATTTCCTCTAAAAGAAGTCAGAGAAGTACAAAGCAAGCCCAGGTTGGCTAACACAGGTGAAGATATCTATGCAAAATCACAGAATCAAAGAATATAAGAGGTTGAAAGGGACCTCCAGAGATCATTGAGTCCAAGGATAGTCCACACAGGAATGCATCCAGGCAGGTTTTGGAAGTCTCCAGAAAAGGAGACTCCAGAACCTCTCTGGGCAGCCTGTTCCAGGGCTCTGTCACCCTCACTCTAATGAAGTTTCTCCTCATGTTGAGATGAAACCTTCTGTGTTCCAGTTTGTAGCTGTTGCTCCTTGTCTTATCACTGTTGACCACCAAAAAGAGATTGGCTCTATCCACTTGACACCTACCCCCATATATTTGTAGACAGTGATCAGATCTCCTCTCAGTCTTCTCTTTTCCAGAATAAACAGCCTCAGGTTTCTTAATCTGTCTTCATAAGGCAGATGCTCAAGTCCCCCTGTCATCCTGGTGGCTCTTCACTGGGCTCTATCCAGCAGGTCTTTGTCTCTCTTGAACTGGGGAGTGCAAAATTGGACACAGTATTCCAGGTGTAGTCTCACTAGGGCAGAGTAGAGGCGAAGAAGGCCTCCCTAGACTTGGTGGACACACATTTCTTGATGCACCTCAGGATGTCATTGGCTCTCTTGGCCACAAAGGCACATTGCTTCCCAATGTGCAGAATCATAGAATCAACCAGGTTGGAAGAGACCTCCAAGATGATCCAGTCCAACCTAGCACCCAGCCCTAGCCAATCAACCAGACCATGGCACTAAGTGCCCCAGACAGGCTTTTCTTCAACACCTCCAGGCATGGCAACTCCACCACCTCCCTGGGCAGCCCATTCCAATGCCAATCACTCTCTCTGCCAACAATTTCCTCCTAACATCCAGCCTAGACCTTCCCGGACACAACTTAAGACTGCATCCCCTTGTTCTGTTGCTGATTGCCTGGCAGAAGAGCCCAACCCCACCTGGCTACAGCCTCCCTTCAGGTAGTTGGAGACAGCAATAAGGTCTTCCCTGAGCCTCTTCTTCAGGCTGCTCACCCCCAGCTCCCTCAGCCTCTCCTCACAGGGCTGTGCTTCAGGTCCCACACCAGCTTCATTGCCTTTCTCTGGACACCTTCCAGCACCTCAACATCTCTCTTGAATTGAGGAGCTCAGAACTGGACACAGCACTCAAGAATGCTTGTGCCTGGGCAGTTCTTCCTTCTTCATAACCATATCCACATTCTCTGGCTAACAGACTGCAGTAGCTTCCCTACCTTTAAATATAAAAGTTAAATAACTTGTAAACCCTGCTTGTTTTGATAGATCAATGAAGCTGCCATCTCCTGTGTAAAAACTTTATCATGGACTTTTTACATTCATGCCTTTTGTTCAATAGATTGTCACAGCTCATGGAACTGTCATTACAACCCATGTCTACACTGAAGGAAGTACACGACACCCAATATGGGGGCGGGGAGTGGCAGCTGTGGTTTCACATGCCAGCAATGTGAATTCTGCATGTCCCCATGCTGTAAAATGCCTTTTAGTTAGGACAGGTTTTAGCCATGAGATATATTCCCAACTAACACCTGTAGCCGGTGTCTCAGAGGTATTTCTGCACCGCTGTCGTGCCAATTTGAGTGAAGAAATAGAGTTGTGATCTTTCTTGTGCATGGCACCAAATATAAAGCAAGGAAATGGTTGATGGCATCTTTATTCAAAATTGTTTTTCATGATTCATCCTATTGCTGTATCAAGCTCCAGAAGTAAATCAAATACCAAGAGCATTTATATTAAACCATCTCTAGGTGTACCACTTGACAAAGTGGCTTTGTAAATGGGGGCACTCACTAATACCAGCATAGCAACACTGGGTAACCACAGGGATGCTTTTTAGAATCATAGAATCAGTCAGAGTTGGAAGGGACCACAGGGATCATCTAGTTCCAACCTTCTTGCCATGGGCAAGGACACCCTAGCCTAGAGCAGGCTGCCCACAGCCTCATCCAGCCTGGCTGTAAACACCTCCAGGGATGGGGCCTCAACCACCTCCTTGGGCAACCCATTCCAGCCTCTCACCACTCTCATGCTGAACAGCTTCCTCCTCACAGCCAGTCTGTATCTCCCCACCTCCAGATTTTGCTCCATTCCCCTTAGTCCCAGCACTCCCTGAGAACCTAAAAAGTCCCTCCCCAGCGTTTTTGTAGGCCCCCTTCAGATACTGGAAGGTCACAAGAAGGTCACCTTGCAGCCTTCTCTTCTCCAGATTCAACAGCCTCACATTTTGCTACCACAAAGAGTCTTGTGAGGTGTTTGAGTGAAAAGTGCTGGGATGGTGATGACACAGTAAAAGAGAAAGAGAAAGAGGGAGAGTGTGCTCAGCTCAAGAGACTATATAAATATATTATAAAGCTCTGGAATACTCAATAATTAATCCTGAGGAAAAAATATCTCTCCTTTTCTCCCTCTTCTTTTTTCTTAACTGTGGAAAGACAAAACAAAGGAGTAGGAATGCCCTCCTCCCACTAAACCCAGGCACTGAAATTAAAAAGTTTAGTTTAACTCTTGATATACCTAAAGCAATCTCTGCTCCCTCTGTTTCCAAACCACTTCTTTCCTTTGCAGCTTTATTTAACCCATGATAGGAGAGTGAATTGCCTCCTAGTTTTTCATTCTCCTCCCCTTGTGCTGTACAGGTTTCAATTAGAATTTCTGGAGTGATCCCAAAATGTTACTTGCCCTTGTTTTCTAGTGGAATTTAACCTTCTGCAGTGGCTTTTGCTTTCGGCAATGTGTGCTATGGGTAATGGGTCCACGTACAACTGGAGGCCAGCGTCAAGCAGAGTTCCTCAGGGATCAGTTCTGGGGCCAGTCTTGTTCAATATCTTTGTGGGTGCCATGGACAGAGGCATTGAGTGCAGCCTCGGCAAGTTTGCTGACCACACCAGGCTGTGTGGTGCAGCAGCCAGGCTGGAGGGAAGTGATACATCCAGAGGGACCTGGACAGGCGGCAGAGGTTCATGAGGTTCACCAAGACCAAGTGCAAGGTCCTGTACTTGTGCTTGGGTTGAGGCAATGCCAAGCACAAATGCAGGCTGATCAGTGATTGGCTGGAGAGCAGCCATGAGGAGAAGGACTTGGGGGTGCTGGTGGAGGAGAAGCTCTACATGAGGCAGCAGTGTGCACTTGTAGCCCAGAAAGCCAAGCAGAGCCTGGGCTGCAGCAGAAGTGTGGCCAGCAGGGTGAGAGAGGTGATTCTCCCCCTCTACTGCACTCTGCTGAGACCCCACCTGGAGCACTGCATCCAGTTCTGGAGCCCCCATTAAAAGAGAGATGTGGAGATGCTGGAGCGTGTCCAGAGAAGGGCCACAGGGATACTTAGAGGGCTGCAGCAGCTCTGCCATGAGGACACAGTGAAAGAGTTGGGGCTGTTGAGTCTGGAGTAGAGGAGGCTCCCAGGTGACCTTCTTGTGGCCTTCCAGTATCTGAAGGGGGCTACAAAAAAGCTGAGGAGGGACATTTTAGGCTATCAGGGAGTGACAGGACTGGGGGGAATGGAGCAAAGCTGGAGGTGGGGAGATTCAGAGTGGAGTTGAGGAGGAAGCTGTCTAGCATGAGAGTGGTGAGAGGCTGGACTGGGTTGCCCAGGGAGGTGGTTGAGGCCCCATGGCTGGAGGTGTTTATGGCCAGGTTGGATGAGGCTGTGGGCAGCCTGCTCTAGGGTAGGGTGTCCCTGCCCATGGCAGGGGGGTTGGAACTGGCTGATCCTTGTGGCCCCTTCCAACCCTGACTGATTCTGTAATGTCTGCACCAATTTGTTGGTTTTTTTTACTTCTGAGTAGTCCAGGTTGTCTCATTTTCTTTTCTCCATTCAGGCTTTGTCCTCTTCATTTAACTATATGGTGATAAGAGCATGAGACATGTCTGCTCCCAAGGCAGATCCAGAAGAGCTGATGCAGTTATGTGACACTGGGAGATATGTCTATCAGGATGAAGTGATGAGCTTTCAGAGTTTGGCAGCCCCAGGCTGGCTCTCACCCGTCTTCTGCTGTTTTTTGCTGCCTAACACTAATCACAGAAATCACAGGATTGTTTAGGATGGAAAAGACTCTTAAGATTTTTGAGTCCAAACACTAACTCAGCACTACCAGGTCACCACTAAACTATGTTCCTAATTCCCACATCTACAGCTCTCTTAAATTCATTCATGGATGGTGATTCCACTGCTTCTCTTTTCAGTCTGTTTCCTTCTATGGAGAATTTGATTCCTAACATTCAACCTAAACCTCCCTTGGCCATTTCCTCTTATCCTATCACTTAAGTTTTGTAAATCTGGTTGGATTTTTAAAGGTTTGTCTCTTGGACTGAAATATAATAACCCCATCAGCAACTGCTGCTTGGGTGTCTTAATTTTCCTTCCATGTTGTTTCTCAAGTGACCTTTTTCCCCACATGTGCATCTCCAGAAAGAGCTGCTGAGAGTTTAATCAGAAGTACAGATAACAGATCAGCTCTCTTAAGTGTCAGCACTTCCTCCTGAAAATAAACTCCTCTTAACAGTGGCACTGTTTATCATTTCTTTTACAGAGGAAAAATGCCCTTAATTAGGGCCCTCTTATATTACACAATGAGAATAAAAGACAACCCTTGACTTGAAATAAAAGATCTTCGCACACTGAATAAGTAAAAGACAAAAGAGTCAGGAGAAACTCCTGAGCAGAAAGAAAAATGTTTTCAAACACCCAGTTAGATTTACAATGCCAGAACCTCGATTTTTTGCCCTGTCTTTGTTGAATCTGTCCTTTTCATTTCTTTGTGGGTATGTTCATAGAATCATAGAATCAACCAGGTTGGAAGAGACCTCCAAGATCATTCAGTCCAACCTAGCACCCAGCCCTGTCCAATCAACCAGACCATGGCACTTTAACAAGGCCAAGTGCAGGGTTCTACATTCTGGCCACAACAATCCCAAGCAGCACTACAGGCTGAGGACAGAGCGGCTGGAGAGCAGCCAGGCAGAAAGGGACCTGGAGGTACTGGTAGAGAGTAGACAAGCATGAGACAGCAGTGTGCCCAGGTGGCCAGGAAAGCCAATGGCATCCTGGCCTGGATCAGGAACAGTGTGTCCAGCAGGACAAGGGAAATTATTCTGCCCCTGTACCCAGCACTGGTCAGGGCACACCTTGAGTACTGTGTCCAATTCTGGGCTCCTCAATTCAAGAGAGATGTTGAGACACTGGAAGGTGTCCAGAGAAGGGCGACAAAGCTGGTGAGGGGCCTGGAGCACAGCCCTGTGAGGAGAGGCTGAGGGAGCTGTGGGTGTCCAGCCTGGAGAAGAGGAGGCTCAGAGCAGAGCTCATTGATGTCTACAACTACTCAAAGGGAGGTCGTGGTCAGGTGGAGTTCGTGTCTTCTCTCAGACAACCTTCAACAGAACAAGGGGACACAGTCTCAAGTTGTGCCGGGGGAGGTCTAAGATGGATGTTAGGAGGAAGTTGTTGTCAGAGAGAGTGATTGGCATTGGAATGGGCTGCCCAGGGAGATGGTGGAGTTGCTGTCCCTGGAAGTGTTGAAGAAAATCTGGATGAGGCACTTAGTGACATGGTCTCGTTGACTGGTTAGGGCTGGTTGATAGGCTGGACTGGATGATCTTGGAGGTCTCTTCCAACCTGCTTGATTCTATGGTTCTAACAACAAGAACAAAAGTAAAATGAAGCAAAACAAATCCAGAGCAGCCTACTAGTCCTACAAAACACGTGGAGCAGGAGTCGCTACCCCTCTCTCACGTCAGATGAGGCTTGTCCCATTAGTGATACTTAAACGAATGCCTTTTTATTCTACCCTCACAACATGAATTTATACATAAAGCCTGGTAATAACTAAACATTCCCTTCCTTTTAGTGATGCTAACTCTGAGTATAATCATTACCTTTATTGTCAGGCAATGGATAAGTAAGCTGATGCATTATTTTATTCAAAAGTAATCATGGCATAATGATATTTATTATTAACTGAGATATTTCCATAGCTAATTTTCCTGAAGGAGCATGCAGTGTAATGATCATAAGTTTTCCTTGGTTCACACCCTTTGCCTCAGCTTCTTCATCCATAAAACATCTCTAATGACTCTTGCATTTCCTTTGTGAAGTGCTTGCAGATTTAGTGAAGAGAAAAGCTAATCATAATAAAAAAGTGTATCAGAAACAGAGCATAAGATTTAAAGAATTGGGGGGGGGTGGGGGAAGGAAAAATCTTGCCTTTGATTGCCTTATGACAAATCCTTCAGGAAGCAAATGCAATGTGAAAGAAATGTAAATGACTGAGATGAAATTTCAACCTTATGAAAAGCGGAGCAGCGCGACTTTCCTCGCAGCGATAGCGTGGTCATCGCTGTAAAATGTGCAGCCCTGGTCGAAATGGCTTTGTTAATCCCTGTAATGATACAGTTAACATTGCAAGTGGCACATGGATGCTACTAATTATTCAGGACATGGCAAGAGACAGAAAAACAGGGAACTGCCCTAAGTCAGAAGGAGAGCTGGAGCCGTGTGTAATCCTTGTTTTCACCAGCGTAAGCTCTTTAGGGATTAGGGATTGTTACTATATTTGTGTCTGGTTAAACTGAGTACCTTGACTGTACTGGGTAAATAATGAAATAATTAAGGAGAGCAAAGAAGATGCTCAGAGGGCTGCAGCAGCTCTGCTATGAGGACAGGCTACAAGAGTTGGGGCTCTTCAGTCTGGAGAAGAGAAGGATTTGAGGAGACCTTATAGTGGCCTTCTAGTATCTGAAGGGGACCTACAGGAAGGCTGGGGAGGGACTATTGACAAGGTCTTGTAATGACAGGACAAGGGGTAATGGGTTTAAACTGGAAGAGGGGAGATTTAGACAACTAGATGTTAGGAGGAAGTTCTTTCCAGTGAGGGTGGTGAGACACTGGAACAGGTTGCCCAGGGAGGTTGTGGATGCTTCCCCCCTGGAGGTGTTTAAGGCCAGGCTGGATGAGGCCTTGAGCAACCTGCTCTAGTGGGAGGTGTCCCTGCCTATGGCGGGGGCTGGAGCTGGATGATCCTTGAGGTCCTTCTAACCCAGACCATTCTATGATTCTAAAATAAGAAGCAAAGCAGAATGATTACAGAAAGTAAAGGTGAAATTAGTTTCTTATTTATAGCCTTGTGGGAATTGTGAGCTTTTAGAGTGTTCTGTATATGCAACTTAGAGTGTAAATGCTTAATTTGGGGCACCAAGAGTGATTTGGTGCACCGGACAACCAACCAGATCCTGGAACGCATTAGGAGAAGTGTGGCCAGCAGGGCCAGGGAGGTGATTCTTCCCCTCTGCTCTGCTCTGCTCTGCTCTGCTCTGCTCTGCTCTGCTCTGCTCTGCTGAGACCCCACCTGGAGTGCTGCATCCAGTTCTGGAGCCCCTATTCCAAGAGAGATGTGGAGATGCTGGAGCGTGTCCAGAGAAGGGCCACGAGGATGTTCAGAGGGCTGGACACAGCAGAGGACAGACTGAAAGAGTTGGGGCTGCGCAGCCTGGAGAAGAGGAGGCTCCCAGGTGACCTTCTTGTGGCCTTCCAGGCTCTTAAGGGGGCCTACAATAAAGCTGGGGAGGGACTTTATAGGCTATCAGGGAGTGACAGGACTAGGGCGAATGAAGCAAAGCTGGAGGTGGGGAGGTTCAGAGTGGACATGAGGAGGTAGTTGTTGAGCTTGACAGTGGTGAGAGGCTGGAATGGGTTGCCCAGGGAGGTGGTTGAGGCCCCATGCCTGGAGCTGTTTAAGGCGAGGCCGGATGAGGCTGTGGGCAGCCTGATCTAGGGTCCTTGCCCATGGCGGGGGGGTTGGAACTAGATGATCCTTGTGGTCCCTTCCAACCCTGACTGATTCTGTGATTCTGTGATTTCCCTGGTCCTGTATGTTCAGCTGAGCAAATGAACGAAATCAGTGAGTGCTTGTCATATTACATTGGCAGCTAATGAGAGAGAAAGCTGATCATCATGGTTGAGAGAGAGCAAAAGATGCAGACTCCAGAACATGATAGATAAAGAAAGAATTATGTTCTGCTCTGCTTCGTCCTCAGGCTTCATCGCTGTACAGTCTGAGCACTTTCCAGTAGGGTATTAAGCAGTATGACTAACATCTGTCACATCGAGATCTGTTCTCCCTGTCACTTCTTGCATCACCACCACTCCCCCTGCAAAGTGGCAGCATTTGATGTGCAGAAGACAGTTCCATTTTGGTAGGTTTTGAGAGGAGGGTTCATGTGCTATTTTTTTCTTTAGTGCACAGACAGCTCTTTGTTTAGGTTGGAGAGCTCGATGGAATCTCACGTGAAACAGACACAATAAGGCCTGCAGTAGTCCTGCAGAGCTTTGTTAGGCTCCCACATTTATTAGTTCCTAAAGGTAGAAGGTTTTTCTATGGACTTTTAAAGAAATGGACAGATTTTGAGCCTGATCCAGGATGATATGGGATGATGCTAATTGCAGAAGTGCTATGAACCTGAAAATCCAACTGTTAGGGTGTCCCTGCCCATGTGGGGCGGGGGTGTGTGTGGAATGAGAAGAGAAGAGAGGAGAGAAGAGAGGAGAG
>WAAF01006026.1:75313-148070 GCA_013400475.1 Tricholaema leucomelas
CTCCAGGGATGATGACTCTACCACCTCCCTGGGCAGCCTGTTCCAGTGCCTGACCACCCACTCAGTAAAAAACTTCTTAACATGCAACCTAAACCTCCCCTGACACAACTTGAGGCCATTTCCTCGTGTCCTATCATTAGTAATTTGGGAGAAGAGACCAGCTCCAGCCTCACTGCAACCTCCTTTTAGGTAGTTGTAGAGGGCAATAAGGTCCCCTCTCAGCCTCCTCTTCTCCAGACTAAAAAGGGAAAGAAGTATCTGAAATGAATGAGTTAAGAATCCAAGGCAAAAAAACAGCAGGAATTTTAAAGAAGAAGAAAAGAAAAAGGCAAGTTAATAGACAGACCTCCTGCAACTATGGCTGCATGCTGCACAGAGCCATGTTGCATGCTTTGAAGAATCTAGCATTGGCCAGAATTTGAGTGAGGACTCAACAATCCATGGACCAGAGGTCTAATAGGGCATGGCAATTTGTGCAGTCTTCTTTCGTAGCAGGTGCAGTCAGTCCTGCTTTTGGGTTAGAATCATGGAATGGTTTAGGTTGGAAAGGACCTCAAGGATCATCCAGTTCCAAGCCCCTGCCATAGGCAGGGACACCTCCCATTAGAACAGGTTGCTCAAGGCCTCATCCAGCCTGGCCTTGAACACCTCCAGGGAGGGAGCAGCCACAGGCTCCTTGGGCAACCTGTTCCAGTGTCTCACCACTCTCACTGGAAAGAACCCTTTCCTAATATCTACTTTGAATCTCTCCTCTGCCAGTTTAAACCTGTTACCCCTTGTCGTGTCATTACAAGACCTTGTCAATAGAATCATAGAAACACCTTCAGGGACAAGTACTGCAAGTATTTACAATTCATAAATAATGCAAGGATCCTCACAGGGATCCTCACAGGGATCCTTCTGATTCTTTCTTCAAACTCCCCAAGACGAAGTCCAGAAGGGTTCCAGGGCTCCTTCCTCCCTATCCCATTAACCTCCCAGACAGTTTGCACCAGCAAGAAGGTTAGGACAGAGATAAGGAGAGCAGTGCAAAGCGTAAAGTTGCAAGGAAACTGAAGCCAAGGACAGAAAGAAGAAATAATTGTTTATACACTGTTTTTTAATCTCAGTTAGCAAGTGAATGGAATCATGTAGGTTGTAGCCAGATGGAGTTGGTCTCTTCTCCCAGGCAAGCAGCAACAGAACAAGGGGACACAGTCTCAAGTTGTGCCAGGGGAGGTTCAGGCTGGATGTTAGGAGGAAGTTGTTGGCAGAGAGAGTGATTGGCATTGGAATGGGCTGCCCAGGGAGGTGGTGGAGTCAACATTCCTGGAGGTGTTGAAGAAAAGCCTGGCTGGGGCACTTAGTGCCATGGTCTGGTTGATTGGCTAGGGCTGGGTGCTAGGTTGGACTGGATGATCTTGGAGGTCTCTTCCAACCTGCTTGGTTCTATGATTCTATGTAGATTTCTCTTTATTATTCTTTTTGCATCCAATAGTCAATTGTTTATGTTTTTTGTCTTGTTTTTTGATTTTAATTCAGTATCTCTGGGAAGTTCCATTTCCTGGTTTAAAGTTAGACACAAAGACTAAGCTAAACCTTAAACCATAACACAGGTTTAAGGGTTAACCATACTGCTAGTATGAAGAGCAGCTGTAAGGGGAACAAAGCAACATCCCAAAAATGCAACATCTGAACAAGGGAACATCTCATTCCATTCCAAGGTTTGGAATGAGTAAGGCAGAAAGAGTAGGTGATGGTACCAGCACAGAAACGTAAGTGTGACTTGGAGGTATCCAGAAGCCAAGGATATATCTTATGATTCTGGTTCTCCAACTTCTTCCAGGGTGTGTGACTTAACTTGTCGTTATTACTGATACCAGGCTTGAAACTCAGAATGTGTTAAGGCAAAGAGTGGAAAATGAGTTGACCTAATGAACAATGACGACTCAAAGTGAAATTCTGGAGGGAAGAGAGATATGTAGTAAGCTGTTGCAATATGAGTGGGCTGGCAGATAGTAGGTTAGAGAAGCACATAATTATTTCTCATTGGGCATTTTGGTTGGAGTGGGAAAGGTGGCTGCACCATCTGGCAGCTTTGTGTCATTTAGTCCCAGCTGGTTCTTCGAGTGAGGGCTCCCAAAGAGGCTTCAAAGCTGGCCTTGTTCACTAGGAATGGTTGTGAGCTGGAGAGGCTCTTCAAAAAGCAAAATTTTGGAGGCTCACATAGAAAATTTTAGTGACTTTCAGGCCAAATCTCATGACTTTGACAGTGCAGCTCATGGATTCTGGAGTTGTTAGTACTGCTAGTTTTCCTGATGTGGAAATTAACAGAGGCTTACTGAATAAAGCCCTACAAACATTATGCCATGTATAGATTCAAATATCTGCAGAACTGATGTCTTACACTAAAAGGTCATTAACAGATCTTACAGTCATAGAATCAGCCAGGTTGGAAGAGACCTCCAAGATCTTCCAGGCCAACCTAGCACCCAGCCCTAGCCAATCAACCAGACCATGGCACTAAGTGCCTCAGCCAGGCTTTGCTTCAACACCTCCAGGGATGGCAACTCCACCACCTCCCTGGGCAGCCCATTCCAATGCCAATCACTCTCTCTGACAACAACTTCCTCCTAACATCCAGCCTAGACCTCCCCTGGCACAACTTGAGACTGTGTCCCCTTGTTCTGTTGCTGCTTGCCTGGCAGAAGAGACCAACCCCCACCTGGCTACAGCCTCCCTTCAGGTAGTTGTGGACAGCAATGAGGTTGGCCCTGTAGCCACCTGGCTACCATCTCCCTTCAGGTAGTTGTAGACAGCAATGAGGTCTGCCCTGAGCCTCCTCTTCTGCAGGCTGCACAGCCCCAGCTCCCTCAGCCTCTCCTCACAGGGCTGTGCTCCAGGCCCCTCACCAACTTTGTTGCCCTTCTCTGGACACATTCCAGTACCTCAACATCTCTTTTGAATTGAGGAGCCCCGATCTAGAAACTGAAAACTGATGTCTAAGAACGCTTCTTTTTACATCCTAAGAAAATTATGAGTGCCTTCTCACTTAGAGCACCCAAATTCCTGTTGAATAAGAGTTATTGCTTCTCCATCTGTTTGCTTTTTTTGTTGTTGTTTTAATTAGTTAGACTGACAAGAAGCTGCCTGCCACGGTTTGTGCTGAATTCATTCTATTTAGCACGTGTTGGCTGTAAAGCAACTCCCTGTTTCAGTCAGATGGAAAGACTTGGCAGATGGGACATCTTTCAAGGTCATTTCTGCATGTGTCTGTGGGTATATGTGGCCAGAATAACCTTCCCTGTGTCACTTCGATTTAAACATCATTTTTCCCCCCACTTTTGGCTGTAATCTATTGAAAAGACTACATCTTAAAATGCTCTGCAAATATAAACTCGTTTTCATAGCCTTGACACCTTTTAAACACGCCATCAAAGTTTATTTTGCTAGCAGTAAAACGATAACATGTGATAATTTATGGAAGCAGCAGTGTCAGTGTATGAAATTAAGGAGTAAGTGGTGAATAGAATAAGCAAGATAATCAAATAGAGACAAAGATCTCAGGTTTTACCATTTACAATCCTGTCAGGCTCTACCCTTAAGCTCTGACACATCAGCTGGAGCTGCTTACGAATGCCAAGGCATCAGGTGGCCTGAGAATGGCCACTCCGCCCAGGAGCTTTCCCTCTGTTGATAGAAGTCTTCCTTTATGCAATATATTTGATAGAATGAAGTTTTCTGTTTGACTCCACCATGTTTTGACTCCACCTGAGAATGGCCACTCTACCCAGAGGCTTTCCCTCTGTTGATAAAAGTCTTCCTTTATGCAAGATATTTGATAGAATGAAGTTTTCTGATTGATTCCACCATGATTTATGTCCTTGATGAGGAACACTGACTTAGAACCTGGAATCCTTTACCATATTCCTGAGGTTGTAGCCAGGTGGGGTTGGTCTCTTCTGCCAGGCAAGCAGCCACAGAACAAGGGGACACATGCTCAAGTTGTGGCAGGGGAGGTCTAAGCTGGATGTTAGGAGGAAGTTGTTGGCAGAGAGAGTGATTGGCATTGGAATGGGCTGCCCAGGGAGGTGGTGGAATCACCGACACTGGAGGTGTTGAAGCAAAGCCTGGATGAGGCACTTAGTGCCATGGTCTGGTTGATTGGCCAGGGCTGGGTGCTAGGTTGGACTGGATGAGCTTGGAAGTCTCTTCCAAATTGGTCGATTCTATGATTCTATGAATGGGCTGCCCAGGGAGGTGGTGGAGTCACCATCCCTGGAGGTGTTCAAGAAAAGCCTGGCTGAGGCAATTAGTGCCATGGTCTAGTTGACTGGCCAGGGCTGGGTGCTAGGTTGGACTGGATGAGCGTGGTGGTCTTTTCCAACCTGGCTGATTCTATGATTCTATGTCATAGCAAAGTAATTTATTCATACTTAGTGAGTTGTATAAGCTTTTGTGTGAGCTAAACACCCCCAGCTCCCTCAGCCTCTCCTCACAGGGCTGTGTTCCAGGCTTCTCACCAGCTTGGGTGCCCTTCCCTGGACACCTTCCAGCACTTCAACATCTCTCTTGAATTGAGGAGCCCAGAACTGGCCAGTCACTAGTGGTTTCCCCCATGGATCAGTGCTGGACCCAGTCCTGTTCAGTGTCTTTAGTGATGATCTGGAGCAGGGGACTGAGTCCAGCATCAGTAAGTTTGCAGATGACACCAAGCTATGAGCAGCTGTGGAGCTGTTGGAGGGTAGGAGAGCCCTGCACGGGGACCTTGCCAGGCTGGATGAGTGGGCAGAGGCCAATGGGATGAGATTGAAGAAGGCCAAGTGCAGGGTTCTACAGTCTGGACACAACAACCCCAGGCAGTGCTACAGGCTGGGGACAGAGTGGCTCAGAGCAGCCAGGCAGAGAGGGAGCTGGGGGTACTGGTAGATAGTAGCTGAAGCTGAGGCAGCAGTGTGCCCAGGGGGGCAGCAGAGCCAATGGCATCCTAGGCTGGATCAGGAACAGTGTGGCCAGTAGGAAGAAAAAAATGTTTGGACTTAAGATATTTCTGATAAGATGGAAAACACCGTGACCCCAAACATCCAAAATTGTTGTGAGGATCTATGTTCTTCAAAATCAATTTTAGGTACAAGTGGACTTGTTTTGGACACCTCAGTTTGTAATAATAATGCTGACGTGAAATCTGACATAATCTCTATGCTTCTCTGAAGTGCATACTGTAGCTTGAGATGTGCTTTCTGCTAGACTACAAACCCAAGCTGAATGTGGCAGATAATTAACATATTTCTAATAACCACTTTTTTTAGAGTAAAGGTGGAGATTGTATTGTTTGAACCTGTGTTATCTGGTACAGTTAAACAATGCATTTTCAAGATATATTAATCCCTGACAATACTAAATGGATGATGATGCAAAAGGGAGCAGCAACACTTCAAGCAGTTTTCTGAATAGAGGTGTTTTTCTAGCTTGTGCTGAATCATTTATGAACCATTCTGTAGCTCAGTGAAACAAAAAAGAGGGGAATTGTAGTTTTTTAAAGATGCAAATTAGTTGTGAATGACAATCGGTATGATTTGAGATTATGAGAATCAGCTCTGACTATCCAAGGAGGAAATGTGAAGTCAAGGAGTAGTCATGCACTATGTGGGTGGTGGGAGAGCTGAACATCATCTTTGCAAACCTTGGGTGACATGGCAGAACTTCAGGCAAGGCATCAGAACGGGCAACTGCCTCTGCAAACAGACAGCAAAGGTGGGGGTGGAAAGATGTACAAGTTCCTTGGCTTTTGCACAGGGCAGAAGGCTCCCACCTGCTGCAGAACATGCAGCTTGTGGCTGGCTCTTTTCTTGGATGATTAGCTGTGTCAGGGGTGACCTCATTGCTGTCTAAAACTACCTGAAGGGAGGCTGTAGCCAGGTGGGGTTGGGCTCTTCTGCCAGGCAAGCAGCAACAGAACAAGGGGACACAGTCTCAAGTTCTGCCGGGGGAGGTCTAAGATGGATGTTAGGAGGAAGCTGTTGCCACAGAGAGTGATTGGCATTGGAATGGGCTGCCCAGGGAGGTGGTGGAGTCACCATGCCTGGGAGTTTTGAAGCAAAGCCTGGATGAGACACTTAGTGCCATGGTCTGGTTGATTGGACAGGGCTGGGTGCTTGGTTGGACTGGCTGAGCTTGGATGTCCTGGTTGATTCTATGATTCTGTGACTTAAAGGAAATCTACATTCTTGTGCTGGAAGAATAGATAGGCTGCTAGAGCTTCAGCAGCAGTAAAGCCACCCTCAGTTTCTCCATGTTTCATCCATCTCATATCTATCTATCTCCTGATATGTGTGTGTGTAAATATATATATATATATATCCTGATATAATTGTCTACAGGGGGACCTGATGCTCTAGTAGAGCTCCTCCAGTTTTATGCTATCCCATAACACAGCACTTACTCAGCAATTTCTCTGCTCATTCTACAGTGTTTTCCTGTGTGCCTTTTATTCTCCAAATGGATGCATGGTAGCTCAGTCTTCAGTTGAGCTGATGAAGCTTAGCATGAAGTTATGCTCTCTGAAGAGCTAATCATGCCAATAGTTTAGCTTGCTTTTATCTAGTCTCATCTTCCAAATGCTGGCTGGTACACTTTGTTTGGTTTTACTTCTGAATTAAATATCACTTTACAGTCAGAAAGCTCTTCCTTCTTGAAATGCACATAGCCCATGACCAGGTCAACTCTTGGTCATCTACAAGTATACTAAACAGACTGGGTAATTATTATTTCCCCTTAAGGGTATGTTCTCTACCCTAGATTATCCTTTCAAGATAATTTCCAAAATCTTTCTGAATTATTATCTTTAGAAGTGTAATTGCTGGGGAAAAGCCAGGAAAACAAAACAAAACAAGTCACAGAATTATAGAATAGAATAGAATCAAGCAGGTTGGAAGAGACCTCCAAGATCATCCAGGCCAACCTAGCACCCAGCCCTATCCAATCAACTAGACCACAGAATCATAGAATCATAGAATCAACCAGGTTGGAAGAGACCTCCAAGATCATCCAGTCTAACCTATCAGCCAGCCCTATCCAGTCATCTAGACCATGTCACTAAGTGCCTTATCCAGCTTTTTCTTGAACACCTCCAGGGACAGTGACTCCACCACCTCCCTGGGCAGCCCATTCCAATGACAAATCACTCTCTCTGTGCCTCATCCAGTCTTGCTTTATTTATTACAGCATGAGATGTAAGGTAGGGTGTTCCTTGCCCATGGCAGGGGGGTTGGAACTAGATGATCCTTGTGGTCCCTTCCAACCCTGACTGATTCTATGATTCTATGGTTTTTTTTTCTTTCTTTCTTTTTCTTTGTCAGTTGGTTATGCATGACAAAGCCTTAGATCTTGTTTCAGCATAGCATATATCTGCCTTTTAAGTTCTTAGCTGGAAGATCTTGCATTTATCTGAACTGAATTACACTCTTTATTAAATGAGTCATTCTTAGCAAAATACTCACAAGGGTCAGGGTTTCTAAGCCTCTCCTTCATTCCTAGTTTGCTGATTTTTATCCTTAATGAAACTAATGAGTGGGAGATGAGTTTTAATGTTTGTTTTTTTTGAGTAACTTCTTTAATTCACTTCACTATGTTTAAACAAATGCTAAGCTTCATTTCCTTTCCCTAAAGTGATGTAATCAGTCCATTGAGTATGTGACTTGTTTCGATGGTAGATAGACCTTGATTATTATTAATACCAATGGTTTAATCTTCCCCCAAATCACAGCCAGCCTGCAATGAAAAGAAATGTTTCCTGGCTGTAATTCCAGGAAAGCAAACTGAGCTGGCCTCCCAATTGTGTAACTGGGAAAAGACAACACAAAGACTTTTCGCTGGCCAGAAATTTCTCAGTTGTACCCTGAGCAAAATTTGAGCGCTGCATTTCTTTTCTCTTTCTAAATGTCTGTTAAAACTCCACTTCAACTTCTGCTGAAATCTATTTAGCTTTTGAGGATGGCGTTTTTTGTTTGGTAATAAAAAATATTATCCTGAGGAAGCAGAGTTACATGCACTCAACAAATTTACAAGGTGATATTGTTAACACAGATTTTACTACCAGAGGTCTTGCCAAGGGCTATACCTCTTCTCCTTGATTATATGATTTCCTCTTTGTTTATTCAGCGCACTCCAATCCTTTCTTCCCTCTGGTCTCTTTGCAGCCCATTTCTCCTGCTGTTGGTCTGCTGCATGAGCTCTCATTTTAGGCAATATAAAGCCTGTTAAAGGCCACATGCTCAGTACTTTCCTGCTCTGTGAAGTGGCTGCCTATGCTGGCACCTGAATCTAAAGGGATGTAAGATTTTTTTTCATCCTAAATGCATCCAGGTTGTGCACAGCTAGTATTGTCATAGTAAAATCCCATCTTTGATCTTGGAGATGAACTTGGAGGTCTCTTCCAACCTGGTTGATCCTATGATTCTATTCTATGATCATCCAGTCCAACCTACCACCCAGGTCAACCTACCACCCCTGGCCAATCAACTACACCATGGCACTAAGTGCCTCATCCAGGCTTTTCTTGAACACTTCCAGGGATGGCAACTAGACCACCTCCCTGGGCAGCCCATTCTGATGCCAATCATTCCCTCTGCCAGCAACTTCCTTCCAACATCCAGACTATGCCTCCCCTGGTGCAACTTCAGGCTGTGTCCCCTTGTTCTGTTGCTGCTTGCCTGGCAGACGAGACCAACCTCACCTGGCTACAGCCTCCCTTCAGGTAGTTGTAGACAGCAATGAGCTCTGCCCTGAGCCTCCTTCAGGCCGCACAGCCCCAGCTCCCTCAGCCTCTCCTCACAGGGCTGTGCTCCAGGCCTCTCACCAGCTTGTACAAGACAAGCTACAAGCTATGTACAAGACAGACACAAACCTCTAAAACTTAATCTATAATTATACGTATAGGTATATAGACATAGATACAGATATAGATACATATAGAAGGATGTGAACATGCTACATTGTGTCCAGAGAAGGGCCAGGAGGATGCTCAGAGGGCTGGAGCACCTCTGCTATGAGGACAGACTGAAAGTGTTGGGGCTGTGCAGGCTGGAGAAGAGGAGGCTGCAAGGTGACCTTCTTGTGGCCTTCCAGTATCTGAAGGGGGTCTACAATAAAGCTGGAGAGGGACTTTTTAGGCAATCAGGGAGTGACAGGACTAGGGGGAATGAAGCAAAGCTGGAGGTGGGGAGATTCAGAGTGGAGTTGAGGAGGAAGTTGTTGAGCATGAGAGTGATTAGAGCCTGGAATGGGTTGCCCAGGGAGNTGTTTAAATATATTTATATTTAGGTATTTTTTTCTTTTCAAGGATCTTAATAAAAAGTCACTCTCCTCTTCTGCTGAGTCCAGTGATAGAGTGTTCTCTATGGTAGCACCTTGTTACATGTTTTTAAGGCAAAGGGATTTTTGCTTGCCAGTATTTGCTCTGAAGCTTTACTAGGGAAAGAGCTCAGAAAGAGAACTTTGCAATTTTGAAGACTTCTACTTTTCAATATACTCAGGTTAGAGAGCTTTGACTTGCAACTCAAAGAACAAACTGAAATCTGGACTTGGACACCCACAATCAACTGAAAAAACTGAGCCTTATTCAGGCTGGTGTCCCAGGATTTAGAAATCTCAAATTCCTGTCTGTATCATGACAACTCCTAAAACTTTTTCCATGCGTGACTTTAGCTTAAAATAGTCAAAAGAATATTCTGTTCCATGGAATTGTTCTACCCATTTTCTTTTAATCATTTACCTGTTATAAATTTTAATGTTTTAGGAAAGTTTGCTTCTATTTTCTCCCCTTTATAATTCCACCTCATCTCTCCTCTGTGCAGTGGCTAAATACTCCTTCTCCTCCTCTTCTTCACATCTTTTGAACATTTGCCATTGATTAGCATATCTTTATCCTTCATCAAGATCTCATTGAAATCTCTGCAAAGCCTCCCATAAAAGTCACAAAGAGCCAACACAGTGCCTTAGTCATCACTTTCCCAAGTTATTCAGAGCCTGTTTCCTCCCAGAACAGTCCTCCTACCTCTTTAATTGTTTGAGTGGATGCCTCTGAAGTGCCTCCAGCTCTTTCTGATAATGAGGTGTTTTAACTGAACACCTTTCCAGATGTTGTGTCACTGGCAGTAGGCAGAAAGGAGAGGTTATCACCACCTTACACAGAAACACGGTGGTAATCCTCTTTATGCACTCTGGCATAAAGTTTTAATAGAGCTTTTTGGGGTTAGGTTTTCTTTGATAGGTTTTTTCTCTTGTTCTGTGCTGTGGTTAGTAGGTCGAGGGAGGTTCTCCTTCCCCTCTAACTCTGCCCTAGTGAGGATGCATCTGGAATATTGTGTCCAGTTCTGGGACCCTTAGTTCAAGAGGGATATAGAATATCTTGGGAGAGTTCAGTGCAGAGCCATAACGATGGGAATGGAACGTATCTGTTACGAGGAGAGACTGAGGGAACTGGGGTTCATTAGAATCATCATAGAATCAACCAGGTTGCAAGAGACCTCTAAGATTATCCAGCCCAACCTATCACCCAGCCCTAGCCAATCAACCAGACCATGGTGCTAAGTGCTTTATCCAGGTTTTTCTTGAACACCTCCAGGCACGGCGACTCCACCACCACCCTGGGCAGCCCATTCCAATGCCAATCACTCTCTCTGCCAACAACTTCCTCCTAACATCCAGCCTAGACCTCCCCTGGCACAGCTTGAGACTATGTCCCCTTGTTCTGTTGCTGGTTGTCTGGCAGAAGAGACCAACTCCACCTGGCTACAGCCTTCCTTCAGGTAGTTGTAGACAGCAATGAGGTCACCTCTGAGCCTCCTCGAGTCCTGTCACTCCCTGAGAGCCTAAAAAGTCCCTCCCCAGCTTTTTTGTAGCCCCCTTCAGATCCTGGAAGGCCACAAGAAGGTCACTTCGCAGCCTCCTCTTCTACAGTCTCAACAGCCCCCACCTCTTTGAGTCTGTCCTTATAGCAGAGGTGCTCCAGCCCTCTGATCATCCTCATGCCCTTCTCTGGACACACTCCAGCATCTCCACATCCCTCCTGTAATAGAGGCTTCAGAACTTGATGCAGTTTATATATACACATATATATATATACACACACACATATATATATAAAATAATTATCCAGCATATCCAGAGTCAATTAATCCAGTTTAGGGTCCAGCCATTAGATCTTGTTGTTTCTTGATCTTTTAGATTGCTATAATAAATCTTTTGCCCATGTAAGCAACTGCACTTACAAAGAAAATTACCAACTCAGGGACTTAGATATATTGTCTACAGATGTGTGCTAAGCAATAAAAAGAAGATTTAAGGCAAGGAGAAAATAAATATTAAATTGTTGATCCTGTTTGTGGAAAATGCATTTTCCCCATAAGAGTATTAAAAAGAGTGGATAAATTACTCATCATAAATAATTGGAGAATGTTGATTAATGGCCCAAATTTCCTTTAGCATTTCTGTTTCCCCCCCTCCTCTTTAAAGATATTACTTCGAAAGTTAGTGGTGGGAGTGACTTGTAATGGTTTTGGGGTTTGGTTTTGTTTTGCTTTGTATTTTAAATTGCTTGTTTTCCCTTGGATATCATTTGATTCAATACTGATTTTCTAATGAAAGTGGTTTCATTCTAACAATGGTGAAAAAAGGACACCAGTGGTAAGTTCTGTTCAAAGAAACTAATGAAATAAGCAAGAAGTAATTTTGAACAGAAAGTAAATCATAAATACAGCAGGGGTCTGGTTTTCAAACACTGTGGAATGTAATTAAAATGGAGCTTCCATAGATATAAATTTGGAGTAATCAGAATTTTCCATCTGTTCCTGCATCCATTTCTGAGTGGTTCCTGAGCATAGGGATCTTCCAAAACATCAGTTTCCTGAATAGAATAAGCAGTGGTCATTTCAATTCACAGAATCATAGAATCAGCCAGGTTGGGAGAGACCTCCAAGATCATCCAGTCCAATCTATCACCCAGCCCTATTCAGTCAACTGGACCATGGCACTAAGTGGCCCATCCAGTCTTTTCAGTTGTAAGCTGCACAAGTATTATCACTTACCTTGAGATGGAGTGTCAAGGTAGGTCTTTTCTGCAATAAATGAGGTCAGTGTGTGCTGAGTGCGTTTACTCACCACACAATTTCATAGTTTGTTCTGGCTCCTTGTGTTTTGGCCAGTAGCAGAACTGTCAGGCTCCAAACACCATGCCAGCATCCTGTGCACAGCCTTCCAAAATTCAATTGATGCCTCGAAGACCAGCAAAGTGATATAGAGCTAATCCAGCTTCACAATTCCTTTGGGCAAAAAGGATCACAGAATCATAGAATCAACCAGTTGGGAAGAGACCTCCAAGGTGATCCAGCCCTAGCCAATCAACTACACCATGGCACTAAGTGCCTCATCTAGTTTCTTTATGAACACCTCTAGGGATGGCAACTCCACCACCTCCCTGGGCAGCCCATTCCAATGCCAATCACTCTCTCTGCCAACAACTTCCTCCTAACATCCAGCCTAGACCTCCCCTGACACAACTTGAGACTGTGTCCCCTTGTTCTGTTGCTGCTTGCCTGGCAGAAGAGCCCAACCCCACCTGGCTACAGCCTCCCTTCAGGTAGTTGTAGACAGCAATGAGGTCTGCCCTGAGCCTCCTCTTCTGCAGGCTGCACACCCCCAGCTCCCTCAGCCTCTCCTCATAGGACTTGAGTTCCAGGTTTTGAGTTCTCATTTGGAATAACTCAAACACATGACCTAAAGCTCTGCGTGGAAACACTTTTATGTTCTTCACTAAAGAGTGGCTAATTACTTACAAGCCTGCTTCCATTTATGCACTGGGCAAAGAAGGTGATGATGACTGCCCTGTCCTTAAGAGCCCACAAGGAACATTAAAATGTGACAGAAGACAAACTCATGAAAAACTCAGAGAGAAAATGAGGATTGCTGGAGAGGATGGCAGTAGAAAAGGCACTGAGATCATTCACAGGGTATGAAAGACACAGCTCTTGTGCTATAATTAGATTAGGTGCCTGTGGTTTAGATATACCTGCAAAGAGTCATTGACAACCCTTAGATAAAGTAACATTAATTTGATCCCCTCACGTCTGCTACCTTTCACCAGACCGTGAGATTAGCCCAGGACAAAACACCTGGAAATAGACTTTGCTGAAAGCCTGTTATGAGAATTCTTAATGGATTGGGATTTAAACCCAATGGATTATAAGGTTTTATTAACAGCTCACCTGTAAATCCTCATAATTTACCTTTCTGTGAGTTTGTAGTGTAATATTTGCACACCCTGATGATAAATTTTTGGAGAAACAGCTTATAACTGTAGTTAAAATGCTGCATTAAAGCAGTTAAACAGCCTCCTTATTAGCATTAGAACTATAGTCAAAACACATTATACTTGGCTAATAAATTTATCTTTTTATGTAATGGAAATGCCATCAAAGCATAGTTAATCTGAATTGAATTAGATTATAATTGGAGTTCTTGTGCCCAAGGAATGGATATTATTCTTTATTGTTGCAGACTGACAGTGCAGCATTTGTTACTCCCTCCTCACTGCCCACTGTAGTATTAGTGTGCGCATCTCGTAAGCTGTGCATCTCATCTCATCCCATCTCATGTCATCTCATCTCATCCCATCTCAACTCATCAAATAGAATAGAACAGAATAGAACAGAACAGACTAGAATAGAACTAACCAGGTTGATTCTACACTCCACCATGTCCACATCCCTCATGTCCCAGGGGCTCCAGAACTGGATGTAGTACTCCAGATGGGGTCTCAGTAGAGCGCAGTAGAGGAGGAGAATCACCTCCCTCCACCTGCTGGCCACACTCCTCTTGATGCAGCCCAGGCTCTGGTTGGCCCTCCAGGCTGCAAGTGCACACTGCTGGCTCATGTTGAGCTTCTCGTCCAGCAGCACTCCTAAATCCCTCTCCTCAGGGCTGCTCTGCAGCCACTCACTGCCCAGCCTGGATTTGTGCTTGGGATTGCTTCAACCCAGACACAGGACCTTGCACTTGGTTTTGTTGAACCTCCAAGGTTGGCTTGTGCCCCTCCCCTCCTTCTCCATCCTGTCCAGGTCCCTCTGGATGGATCCCTTCCCTCCAGCCTGTCTGCTGCACCACACAGCTTGGTGTCATTAGCAAACTTGCTGAGGGTGCACTCAATGCTTCTGTCCATGGCACTGACAAAGATGCTGAACAAGACTGGTGCCAGGACTGATCCCTGAGAGACTGTCATCAGACTTACTGATTGCTCAAAAGGAATGTCCCTATCATGCAGGTTTTTTTGTGTCTTTTCATCATCTCCTGAGCTCTAGGAAAGAATCCACACACTATCATAGCTGCACTGCCTATGCTGTAGACTCCTAGCAAAGAGGTGATAGAGCAAGGGTGGGATATGCACTCTGCTAATGATATTTTGTTTGCCTAAGAACACATGGAGATGATGAGAACAGATAAGTGGGTGTGTTATCAGCAGACACGTGAGCTGCAGCTCTGTTCATTGTTGTTCCGATAGAGGAGATCTGGAAACAGAAGCAAGAAGAAACCCAAAGCAAAAAGGAAAGCTTAGAGGAGACCTTATTACCACATACCAATACATAAAGGGTGGCTGCTAGGACAATGGAGACTCTCTTTTCACGAGGAGTGACATGGAAAAGGCAAGGGATAATGGGTGCAAGTTACTCCTGGAGAGATTCTAATTGAACTGCAGAAGACAATTTCTCACAATGAGAACAGTTAGGCATTGGAACAGTCTCCCAAGGGAAGCAGTGGATTCCCCTGTTTTGGTCAGTTTTAAGGCTCAGCTTGGCAGGGTGCTGGGAGATCTCATTTAAACTACACTATTGCCTGGAAAGGTTGGAGCAGATGATCCTTGGGGTCCCTTCCAACCTGGCATTCTCTGATTCTGTGGACCTTGGTTCTGGTTCTTTGAATATCCCCATTCAGGACACTACCACACTCATCACCATGTATGTAGGTATGTCATCAAGGAAACAGTGTTAGGACCTTCCTAACAAAAACTCTGTTTAGTGATACTTACACTGGCAGTTACAAAACTGTTCACCTGGTGCAGGTACGAGGTCTAGGGAGGAAGAAGAGGAAAGCAGAAAGGAGAGGTTCTGTTTTTTCTTTCTCCTTTTTTTCATTCTCTTTTGTTCTTTCTCTTTTTTTCTTTCTCATTTTTCTTTATCTTTTTTATTTTCCTTTTTTCTTATTTTCTCATTTTTTTAATTCTCTTTTTTCCCTCATTTTTCTTTCCTTTTTTTTCTTTCCTTTTTTTTTCTTTTTTAATTATTTTTATTATCTTTTTTCATTTTCTTTTTTTCTTTCTCACTTTTCTTTCCCTTTTTTATTTCCCTTTTTTGTTTATTTCCTTTTTTCTCTTTTTTTTTTTCTTTTATAATTCTTTTTTTTTTCATTCTCTTTTTTCTTTCTCATTTTTCTTTCCCTTTTTTATTTCCATTTTTCTTTCTCTTTTTTTCTCTTTTTCCATTCTCTTTTTTGTCTTTTTTTTCCTCATTTTTCTTTCCCTTTTTTCTTTCTTTTCATTCTTTTTTCTTTCTCACTTTTCTTTCCTTTTTTTCTGTTTCCCTTTTTCTTCCTCTTTTTTGCTTTCTCTTTTTCATTCTTTTTTTCCTTCTTTCTTTCTCATTTTACTTTCCCTTTTTTCTTTCTCTTTTTCATTCTTTTTTTCTTTCTCTTTTTCTTTCCCTTTTTTCATTCTCCTTTTTTGTCTTTTTTAATTTTTTCCTCATTTTTCTTTCCCTTCTTTCTTTCTCATTTTTTCTTTCTCTTTTTTCTTTCTCTTTTCTCTTTCTTTTTCATTCTTTTTCCTTTTTTCTTTCTCATTTTTCTTTCCCTTTTTGCTTTCTCATTTTTTCTTTCTCTTTTTTCTTTCTCTTTTCTCTTTCTTTTTCATTCTTTTTCCTTTTTTTCTTTCTCATTTTTCTTTCTCTTTTTTCTTTCTCTTTTTTAATTTCTTTTCTTTGTCTTTTTTCCATTCTCTTTTTTCTTTCTCTTTTTCCCCCTCATTTTTTTTCCATTTTTTCTTTTCATTTTTTCTTTGTCTTTTTCTTCCTTTTTTTTCCTTTTTTATTCTTTTTTTCTTTCTCTTTTTCATTTTCCTTTCCTTTTTTTCTTTCCCTTTTTCCTTATTTCTTTATGCTAAACCAAAACAATTGTACAAAATGCAGTTTACCCACTCAGAAAACCAATCTGCAAACAAAGAGAAAGCAGGATATTAATAAAGTAAAATTCAGCTGAAAGCAAAGAGAACATCCCCAGCAAGTCTCTCTCATTTCTGTCATCTATCTCAGATTTTCAACATGGCAATTTCTAGTTGCTTATAAACCATTAAAATTTGCTGCACAGTAAGGAGCTAATGTAATTTTGCCTGCAAGTGGTATCATATCTTGCATCTGCAGGGAGATGAGCATGCTCATGTCTTATCACTGCCGTCTGTGGTAGGTAAAAGTGCCCAGTGCTACTGGGCTTAGGCCCAGTGTGAGTTAGTTGAAGTTCATTACTGACAACCTGGGGCTTAGTTCCACTTATCTGCAAGTTCTCATTTAGCTTGAATCATCATAGTATCAGAGCATCTTCCAAAAACACGTTAAGTAATGAGATTAGTACCCAGCACATCTGGTTTTATCTCTTTTTCTCCCCAAGAGAAGCACAGGGCAAAGAGGCACTTTACTCAGAAAGATGACATTGCCACCAAAACCCAGAATACATCCCAAGCCAGTCTGGCAGAAATATTAATGCTTCAAAGTTAAAAAATGAAAACCATAGAAAATTCCAAACAAAGATTGCTTGTGTGGTGTTTATAGTCTTTTATTTAAATCATAGAATCACGGAATCAACCAGGTTGGAAAAGACCTCCAAGATCATCCAGTCCAACCTAGCACCCAGCCCCAGCCAATCACCTACACCATGGCACTAAGTGCCTCATCCTGGCTTTTCTTGAGCTCCTCCAGGGACAGTGACTCCACCACCTTCCTGGGCAGCCCATTCGAGTGCCAATCACTCTCTCTGGCAAGAACTTCCTCCTAACATCCAGCCTATACCTCCCCTGGCACAACTTGAGACTGAGTCCCCTTGTTCTGTTGCTGCTTGTCTGGCAGAAGAGACCAACCCCACCTGGTTACAGCCTCCCTTCAGGTAGCTGTAGACAGCAATGAGGTCACCCATGAGCTTCCTCTTCTCCAGGCTGTACACCCTCAGCTCCCTCTCCTCACAGGGCTGTGCTCCAGGCCTCTCACCAGCCTTGCTGCCCTTCTCTGGACACGTTCCAGCATCTCAATATCTCTCTTGAATTGAGAAGCCCAGAACTGAACATAGTCATGTTGAAAATGTAGTCAATTCTAGGAGCTCTTACAGGAGGAAACCTGCCTGTCAGCAGTGGATGGTGTAGAGCATGATGTGCTTTGTTATGAAGTAGTGCCTTATGTAGAGATCAGTAGCAACTGGAGCTAATAGAAGATGCTCAGTACTTCGGGTTACTGCTCTTGACTTCAGTCAATGCAGAATCAAACTCTGTCTTCAGGTCCCATGAACATGCATGAGAAGTGAATTTGCTCAGCATCTTGCAGGCTTTCACCATAGAGAATCCATTTCCAATTGCTGTATGTTGTTTTTTAGAAATGATTTTACAGAGTGTTTAAACATCTCTATTAAATTCTTGTCTTCCCAAGAAAGTACTTATTGCTCATTCAGTGGCTTGTTTCATTTTGAGTAATTTTATTTTCTTAGTAGCTTAACCTTCAAAGGAATGAAAATGGGGCAGTGAAAGAGAAAGTAAGGTGAAAACAAGCACTGAGCAATGAAAAAGAATGGATTTTAACCAAAGCAGAATGTATCCATGAATAACAGTACCATGCAACTCCAACCTAACATCCAGTATAGGCTGGATGTCAGGAGGAAGTTCTTCACAGAGAGAGTGATTGGCATTGGAATGGGCTGCCCAGGGAGGTGGTGGAGACACCGTGCCTGGAGGTGTTCAAGAAAAGCCTGGATGGGGCACTTAGTGTCATGGTCTGGTTGACTGGATAGGGCTGAGTGCTAGGTTGGACTGGATGAGCCTGGAGGCCTCTTCCAACGTGGTTGATTCTATACTATTCTATTCTAACCTACAGCTTTTCCATGTATCCACTAACTACACAGCAGCCCAAAGGACAAAGATGGTTTAGACTCCTGAAAGCAGGTGCTCCACACTCTACCTTCCCATTCTAAGCAGTCTACCCCTCCTGTTGTGGGGCTGCAAATCATCTAGAAAGTCAATGCTGACAGAGATAACTTAAATATACTACCAAAATCTTTAAAGCTCAATTAGATCTCTAAAATGTATTTCAAAAAACTTCTTTCTATTGGAAAGAGAGTGGTGGTGAATGGTGCCACATCCAGCTGGCGGCCAGTCACTAGTGGTGTCCCTCAGGGATCAGTGCTGGGCCCCATCCTCTTTAACATCTTCATAGATGATCTGGATGAGGGCATCGAGTCAGTCATCAGCAAGTTTGCAGATGACACTAAGCTGGGGGCAGATGTGACTGAGTTGGAGGGCAGAAGGGCTCTGCAGCGGGACCTTGACCGCCTGGACAGATGGGCAGAGTCCAATGGGATGGCATTCAATGGCTCCAAGTGCAGGGTGCTGCACTTTGGCCACAACAACCCCATGCAGAGATACAGGCTGGGGTCGGAGTGGCTGGAGAGCAGCCAGACAGAGAGGGATCTGGGGGTGCTGATTGATACCCGCCTGAACATGAGCCAGCAGTGTGCCCAGGTGGCCAAGAGAGCCAATGGCATCCTGGCCTGCATCAGGAATGGTGTGGCCAGCAGGAGCAGGGAGGTCATTCTGCCCCTGTACTCTGCACTGGTTAGACCACACCTTGAGTACTGTGTTCAGTTCTGGGCCCCCCAGTTTAGAAGGGACATTGAGATGCTTGAGCGTGTCCAGAGAAGGGCGACGAGGCTGGTGAGAGGCCTCGAGCACAGCCCTACGAGGAGAGGCTGAGGGAGCTGGGATTGTTTAGCCTGGAGAAGAGGAGGCTCAGGGGTGACCTTATTGCTGTCTACAACTACCTGAGGGGTGGTTGTGGCCAGGGGGAGGTTGCTTTCTTCTCTCAGGTGGCCAGCGCCAGAACGAGAGGACACAGCCTCAGGCTGCGCCAGGGGAAGTTTAGGCTCGAGGTGAGGAGAAAATTCTTCACTGAGAGAGTCATTGGCCACTGGAATGGGCTGCCCAGGGAGGTGGTGGAGTCGCCGTCCCTGGAGCTGTTCAAGGCAAGGTTGGACGTGGCACTTGGTGCCATGGTCTAGCCTTGAGCTCTGTGGTAAAGGGTTGGACTTGATGATCTGTGAGGTCTCTTCCAACCTTGGTGATACTGTGATACTGTGATCTTAGGAAAACTCTGGAGAGCATGAGAAGAAAGATGCACCAGCTCTAGTACTGTTCAGGGGGATGTGCAGTACTCCACATGGTCCATTTGCTCCGCAGCTTAGAGATAGATTTCCCCTTGCCTGGTTTGTGGTGCTCTTGAACATTGATAGTAAAGAAACACAGCCACTGGAGATCTAGGCATTGTTACTGGGGATTGCTGAATTACATGATCTTGACCACAACTCTGTCTTTGCCTGAAAGGTTTGGTAGGAACCTCCTGCAGGGCAGAGATCATCCAGTACATGCATCTGCTGAAATACATTCACCCTCCTGTTTGATGAGTCAACAGGAGCTGGCCAAGTGATAGCAGCCCTGCACCTTCGTCTTTGTGGGGTTGCTTAGATGGAGTTGTGAGGTTGCCTGGAGCACAAGGCCTAATGAGGAGAGGCTGAGGGAGCTGGCGGTTTGCAGCCTGCAGAAGAGGAGGCTCAGGGCAGAGCTCATTGCTGTCTACAGCTACCTGAAGGGAGGCTGTAGCTAGGTGGGGGTTGCTTTCTTCTGCCAGGTAACCAACAGCAGAACAAGGGGACACAGTCTCAAGTTGTGTCAGGGGAGGTCTAGGCTGGCTGTTAGGAGGAAGTTGTTGGCAGATAGAGTGATTGGCGTTGCTGCCCAGGGAGGTGGTGGAGGAGTTGAAGCAAAGCCTGGATGAGGCACTTAGTGCCTAGCTGATTGGGCGGGTTGCTAGGTTGGACTGGTTGCTAGGTTGGACTGGGCGCTTGTTTTTGGCTTTTCTTACCCTTCTTTTCAGGCGACAAGCGGCTCCCCGCTCCGGAGCTGCTGAGGCGAGGTGGAGGGAGGGGCAGCAGGCTGGGGTCGCTTACGTGCCTGAGCGCAGTGACGTAGCAGGGGGAGCAGTTGCCGCGCAAACCGCGCCACAGCCAACGCGAGCGCGGCGCGTGGCTGTGGGGAGCGGCAGCGGCGGTGGCGGCGGCAGCGGCGGTGGCGGCGGCGGCGGCGGCGGCAGCAGCAGCAGCAGCGGCGCCTTCTCGCTGACAGGCCGGGGCGGGGGAAGAAATGCAAACGGCGGGGAGGACAGGGCGGTTACCCAAAGATATGGTTACTACTCGAACAAGAGCTAGTAGAGAAACAGTGGGGGCCCAAACAGGTGCCACACAGAAGCACGCAGGTGTTCAGGCAGCAGGGAGTCTTGGAACCTGGCGCTTGAAATGGCGGACGGCAGGGACAACAGCTGCGTTAGGTGTGAACAGGTGAGGGATCTGCTGAACATGGTGGCTGAGCTAAAAGAGGTGGAAGGACTACAAACTGTAAGAGACTGCGAGAGGGAAATTGACTATTTCCATAATCTAATCCCCCCCCCCCAAAAAAAAAACCTGCATTAGGGTTAACTCTTAGTGGAGCAGAGGGTCTGATAGCCTCCCACCAGCAAGTCTCTCAGCCTCCATGTTGTGACCCCCGTCAGCAGGGTCGATGGGAACAGGTCTCCGCCCGACGGAACAAATGCAAACGGAGCAAGTGCGCTACTTTAAGCAGCACACTGCCCACAGTGCACTTGCAGAATAGGTGTGAGGCTCTGCAGCAGGAACAGGTTGTCATCCAGGATGAGGACTCAGAAAGCCCGGAAACTTCACCAAGGACAGGTTGCCTCAGGCCAGCCATCAAAACCAATCCTGAAAAGAAACCTCAAAAAGTCATTGTTATAGGAGACTCCCTACTGAAGGGAGCAGAGGGCCCGATATGCAGATGGAACCCACTTCACAGAGAGGTCTACTGCCTGCCTGGTGCCAAGGTAAGAGGCATTGTAGGTAAAATTCCCAACCTTTTGAGTCTTTTAGACTACTACCCGCTTCTGGTCTTTCAAGTGGGTAGCAACAATGCAGTAATGAGAGGCTCACAATCAAAAGAGACTTCAGGACCTTAGGGCAGCTGCTAAAGGGATCAGGAGCTCAAGTTGCATTCTCTATCCCTCTAGCATCAGTGATGGACGAGGGAACATGTAGGAAGAGCCAACAGCTCAGTTCATGGCCGTGGGGCTGGTGGCATCAACAGGGGTTTGGGTTCTACAACCACAGCTTGGTTTACAAGGCACCAGAGCTGCAAACAAGATTGGGATGCACTTTTCTCAGGGGGGGAAAAGGACCCTGGGGCAGGAATTGGCAAGGCTCATTGATAGGGCTTTAAACTAGATTCAAAGGGGGAAGGGGTTAATAGTCTCCTGCTGACTGGTGACAAACAGTGGGGCAGTTTACTGGAGGCAGAGGGATGGAGAGCTGATGAGGGCCCTCAGCTTGCTAGACCTGAAGCAAGTCAGGGATGATACACCAGGACAATCTGAGGAAATCAAGGGGACTTGGCACAAGAGGATGACAGGGCCAGCCCAGCTGAATTGCCTCTAAGCAAATGCACAGAGCTTGGCCACGAACAGGATGAATTAAGGGCCACTGTGCTGCTAGGATGCCATGACACAGTGGCTGCTACTGAAACTTGGTAGGATGATTCCCATGACTGGAGTGTAGGGATAGATGGGTACAAACTCTTTGGGAAGGATAGGCAGGGAAGGAGGGGAGGAGGAGTTGCCCTCTATATCAGTGACCAGCTAGAATCAGTGGAGCTCCACCTGGGGAAGGATGATGAGCTGGTTGAGAGTGTATGGGTTAAAACTGAAGAGAAGACAGGGGAGGGTGATACTGTAGGTGTCTGCTACAGGTCACCTGACCAGAAGAACCAAACAGATGAGGCCCTTCACAGGCAAATAGAAGCCACTTCCAGGTCACAAGCCTGGTCCTCCTGGGTGATTTCAACCACTCTGATATCTGCTGGAGGGACAACACAGTAAGGCATCAGCAATCCAGGATGTTCCTGGAGTGCATAGATGACAACTTCCTCTTCCAAGTGGTAGAGGAACCAACAAGAAAAGGTGCTATGCTGGAGCTTGTTCTCACCAACAGGGAAGGGCTGGTGACTGATGTGAGGCTCAGGAACAGCCTTGGCTGCAGTGACCATGACAAGGGGAAATGGAGCAAAGCTGGAGATGGGTAGGTTCAGACTGGAGGTGAGGAGTAAGTTGTTCAGCATGAGAGTGGTGAGAGCCTGGAATGGGTTGCCCAGGGAGGTTATTGAGGCCCTATCCCTGGAAGTGTTTAAGGCCAGGTGTTTAAGGATGAGGCTCTGGCCAGGGTGTTGCTGCCCATGGCAGGGGGGTTGGAACTAGATGATCCTTGTGGTCTCTTCCAACCTTGACTGATTCTGTGATTCACTGTTGGAACGGGCTGCCCAGGGAGGTGGTGGAGTCGCAATACCTGGAGGTGTTGAAGCAAAGCCTGGATGGGGTACTTAGTGCCATGATCTAGTTGATGGGACAGAGCTGGGTGATAGATTGGACTGGATGATATTGGAAGTCTCTTCCAACCTGGTTGATTCTATGATTCTGTGAGTCATACAGTAGGTATCAGTAAAACAAGTCTCATATATTACTTTGATAAGCCAGTAGAGGTGGGAAAGTCTAGGAAACCTCAAATCTCCTTGTGGCCTTTACTTTTCAGTATCTCCATTTAATCGCCCCCACATGCTACTACTGTCTGTCTTGTCTAATTTAGAGTGTAAATTCTTCAGGGCAGGGACTGTCTCTCACTGTGTATTTGTGTGGTGAGGCCCTGATCCTGATTGGCAGCTCTGAGTACACTACAAATCTATTTTAATATAACCCCAAATTGAAAATTCTGTATCTCTGAGCCTTAGGGGATGTGGGACTGTATTCAGGAAAGCAGAAGCTCTGGAAAAAAAATGATGAAAGGTCATTGCAGACAGTGTACTGAATGTGGACTGTGAATGTGGAGCTAATGACTAAGAGACAAGGCTGTTTTTTGCTCTTGGTCAAATGTAGGTAAGTTGAACAGGACAATGGAACCATTGCTAACCATGTAGTAGGATCCTGAGAGAAGCTTGGGGCTGACATGTGTCTCCGTTTTTAAGGTCTGTCCTTCCAAAGAGTTGTTGAGAAAATGGGAAGGGGTTCAGAAGGGAGAAACATTAAGAGGTGATTTAAAGAAATCTCCCAACTTTAGTCACTTAAATTAGACATCTAAGTGAAGGTGATAGTTGCACTAGAATACTGTAATAGTTAGAGAGATATAGACAGAGGGAGACTCACAAGTGACCTCATTACTGTTTGCAACTACCTGAAAGGAGGCTGTAGCCAGGTGGGGGTTGGTCTCTTCTGCCAGGCAAGCAGCAACAGAACAAGGGAACACAGTCTGAAGTTGTGCCAGGGGAGGTCTAGGCTGGATGTTAGGAGGAAGTTGTTGGCAGAGAGAGTGATTGGCATTGGAATGGGCTGCCCAAGGAGGTGGTGGAGTCACCGTGCCTGGAGGTGTTCGAGCAAAGCCTGGCTGAGGCACTTAGTGCCATGATCTGGTTGCTTGGATAGGGCTGGGTGCTAGGTTGGACTGGATGATCTTGGAGGTCTCTTCCAACCTGGTTGATGCTATGCTATGCTGTGATTCACATTTCAGACTAGTTAAACTGTCTGCTGGAGGAGCCTCCACTGATTACAGAGGGATGCTCAGGCAAGCAGGCACAGGTAGTTGCCTGAATTTGGTACCATCAATCTTCCCACTCCAAGAAAGAATAATTTTGACACTGAGTGCATTTAGCTTGTTGGAAAGAAGGTTAAGAGGGTAAACTTGCTGACACTGTATAAGTGCCTACACAGGAAGGCAATTTTCAATAGGATAGGTCTCTTTCATCTCTCAGACAAAGGTATAACAAGATCCAGTGACTGGAAATTGAAGCCAGACAGATACAAAATAAAGATAAGGTGCAAATTTTAGCAGCAAGACTAATGAACTTTAGGAACAATTTACAATGGAAGTGTTAGATTTTCCATGACTTGAAGGCTCTAAATCAAGATATGATAGCCCTCTAAAAGATGTGCTGTAGCTTAGTCATTAGTTATGATGCTACAGAAATTGCTAGGTGATGTGTAGAATGTTACATTACAGGGTCATAAAAGCACAGTCTAGTGATAAAATGTACTAATCTAAATAATGATACTAAATATTCCATCATAACTATTTGATTTTGCATATACTGAACAAGCTCAGCTTTACTCAGCTAAAATTGCATGTACTTTTAGGGCCTGATGCACGTGAACAAAGTACATGGCTTCCTTGGCACCTAACAACTGCCTGAAGGGAGCCTATAGCTAGGTGGGAGTTGGTCTCTTCCGCCAGGCAAGCAGCAACAGAACAAGGGGACACAGCCTCAAGTTGTGCCAGGGAAGGTCTAGGCTGGATGTTAGGAGGAAGTTGTTGTCAGAGAGAGTGATTTGCATTGGAATGGGCTGCCCAGGGAGGTGGTGGAGTCACTGTGCCTGGAAGTGTTGAAGAAAAGCCTGGCTGAAGCACTTAGTGCCATGTTCTGGTTGATTGGCCAGGGCTGGGTGCTAGGTTGGACTGGATGATCTTGGAGGTCTCTTCCAACCCGCTTGATTCTGTGATTCCTGTGGACCATTTACAATCAAATCCATCGCCCTCTCAACTCACTGTTTTGCAGTGTATTGGTCATTCATATATAGGTATATATGTATATATATACAGACATATGCATACATCAAGGATCTCTTATGGAGCTTGTTACGAACCACATTCAGGCTCCTGAGAATGCTTTCCAGTAGTGAGGTCCCTGTGGTCTGGTGGAACTGCCTCTTTCCCGGAGATGCTGTAATTCTCTTGGACTGCATTGTCTACTTTTTCTGTAGTGAATGACAACAAACAGCATAGAGAGCTTCAATAAGTGAAATATTGCAGGTGAAAGCATGGTTATCGAGTTTTTTGTTGTTGTTGTTGATTTAGCTAATGGAGGTGCACAATCACAGGAATTAACCTGCAATGTTTCACACTCCACTGCTGAAAAAACAATAGCTGCAGATCACAGGATGTTAGGGGTTGGAAGGGACCCAAGGAGATCATTGAGTCCAACACCCCTGTCAGAGCAGAATACTATCTAACACAGATCACAGAGGAACACATCCAGACAGGCCTTGAAAGTCTCCAGAGAAGGAGACCGCATGACCTCTTCGGGTAGCCTGTGCTCTGGGACCCTTACAGTAAAGAAGTTCCCCCTTGTGTTGAGGCAGAACCTCTTTTGCTGCTGATGGTTTTCACTGTTGAGGCAGCTACAGATCAACTTGAAATATCCACTGGAGTTGAGACAAGCTGGTGTTTGCTCTAGGAGGTACACATTCTGGGTGGTTAGCATGTTGTGCTGCTTAGCACTGAAACTGTCAAAGTACTTTGTGATGTAAAGGATCTAACTTCATTTTGCTATGCGTGCAGGACAGCTGCCAATCATACATGCCTGAAAGGTGTGCAAGGTATTCAGATAGAAGGAAGCCACAGCCAGTTCCCAAATGAGCAGGATTTCAAGTGCCAGGATATTCTGAATATTCATTACTGTGGTTATGAGTTTGGTTTTGTTTTATACGAAAATGATGAATTTGAGGAAAATTGAGCAAATAATTGCTGTCTGTAACAGCTGCAATTAATGTGCTAATAAGGCAAGGCTTCTGAAGCCCTTCTTTTCCAGCAGATAAGAAATGTCACAGAATATTAGGCGTTAGAAGGGACCTCAAAAGATCATCTAGACCTGCCAGAGCAGGATCACCTAGAGCAGATCACACAGGAATGCATCCAGAATTTCAGATACTTAGCCCAATGTTGCATGCTGTCAGAGATCATTCTGTAGTAGAACCAGTTATTTAAGGAGCATGGATACTCTAAATGTGAAAAGTAAATCACAGAACTTTAGAGGTTGGAAGGGACCTCCAGAGATCATCCAGTCCAACCTCCCTGCTAAGGCAGGATTCCTAGGGTAATCTGCACAGGAATGCATCCAGGCAGGTTTTGAAAGTCTCCAGACAAGGAGACTCCATAACCTCTCTGGGCAGCCTGTTCCAGGGCTCTGTCACCCTCACTCTAATGAAGTTTCTCCTCATGTTGAGATGAAACCTTCTGTGTTCCAGTTTGTAGTTGTTGCTCCTTGTCTTATTGCTGTTGACCACCAAAAAGAGATTGGCCCTATCCACTTGACACTTACCCCCATATATTTGTAGACATTGATCAGGTCTTCTCTCAGTCTTCTCCAGACTGAACAGCCCTAGATTTCTCAGTCTTTCTTCATAGAGCAGATGCTCAAGTCCCCCTGTCATCCTGGTGGCTCTTCACTGGACTCTATCCAGCATCTCTCTAGAACTGGGTAGCCTAAAATGGGACACAGTATTCCAGGTGTAGTCTCACTAGGGCAGAGTAGAGGGGAAGAAGACCTCCCTAGACTTGCTGGACACACTTTTCTTGATGCACCCCAGGATGTCATTGGCTCTCTTGGCCACAAAGGCACATTGCTTCCCAATGTGCAGAATCATAGAATCAACCAGGTTGGAAGAGACCTCCAACCTCATCCAGTCCAAGCTCATCCAGTCCAACCTATCACCCAGCCCTATCCAATCAATTAGATGATGGCACTAAGTGCCCCATCCAGTCTGTTCTTCAACACCTCCAGGTATGGCAACTCCACCATCTCCCTGGGCAGCCCGTTCCAATGGCAAATCACTGAAAAGAGCTTGGCCCCATCCACTTGACACCCACTCCTCAGGTATTTGTACACATTGATCCGATCTGCTCTCAGTCTTCTCCAGACTAAACATCCCCAGGGCTCAACATCTCTTTTTGCAGGGGAAATGCTCAAGTCCCCAAATCAGCCTGGTGGCTCTCTGCTGGACTCTTCCCAGCAGGTCCCTGTCTCTCTTAAACTGGAGAGCCTAAAATTGGACACAGTATCACAAAGAAAAGTTTCCTTGCAAAGTCTGCTGTTAATCCAGAAGGATATTATGGCAGACAATAAGGATGTTTTTGTGGCTAGTTCACTAACCTGGAGACATGGTGATACTGGCTTCATCAGAGCTTCTTAAACATATCCTTCTTGATCCTGATGAGGTGACTCAGCCTCAGTTCTTGTGAATAGCACTTGTTTTTCACTACTCTGATAGGACATCTCTGTGTTGTATGATCTGCCTTGTTACGATACTGTGTAGTATGCAGCCCAGAAAGTCTCAGACTCAGATGTTGTGTCTCGTATCTCAAAACTTCTAGGAAAGGGTGCTACTATCAGGAAAATGTGCTTAAATTTACCCTCCTTGAAAGAAAGGAGCTTCTCTGCATGGGGAGAGGGAAAACAATTAGCAAACACTCTAATTTTCATCACAAAAGTACTTTACAAAGGCTGATAAGTGCCATTAACCCCATTTTACAGATGGGTGGGAAGCAGCATCATGGAGCAGCAAAGTGAGTTGCTCAAGGCCATGTAGTAACTCAGCAGAAGTTATGCAAATAGAAACCAGGTCTCCTGATGCCAAGCCTTAATCCTTGGCCCACACAGCTTCTACACAGGAGACCTGACCTAATTCCAACATCCGTGAAAGTGGCATCCTCCTCTGAAACAAGCCTAAGCAGGTATATGGAATGAATGAACGAGCCTGCTTCTCAAGTGCTCACCAGTCTTGTGGAATAATTGCTCTGCAGACGTTTTTGTGAGCTTGATAAATGTTTTATTTACATGGAAATGTCTCAGTTAACACCCACAGTAAACACAAGGCGGTAGTCAAAACGTTACTACATCTATTATCACAGAGAGTGGGATGAAAGATACGCCTGCAGTCTGCTGCAAGCAGGCCTTATTTTATTAGCACTGTGATGCTTCACTGTTCAGATGGGAGATGAGCCATCCGCCTTTCCCTGATGGTGACCATGATTTAAGGGCTTCCACTCCCTAAGGCTGCTTATTTCTCTGCTCTATGGTTGAAGTCATTCTTAAATGACATTTAGCAATTAAAAGATTCTAAGGAGGATGCTTCTCAATAGAAAGGATGAACAATAAATTTGGCGTCCAGTGGGTTCTTAGTGGTTTGGCAGATACTACAAGTACCTGGCTCATCATAGAATCTTAGAATTAACTGGATTGGAAGAGATCTCCAAGCTCATCCAGTCCAACCTAGCACCCAGCTCTGTCCAGTCAACCAGACCATGGCACTAAGTGCCTCATCCAGGCTTTTCTTCAACATCTCCAGGGACGGTGACTCCACCACCTTCCTGGGCAGCCCGTTTCAATGCCAATCACTCTCTCTGACAACAACTTCCTCCTAACATCCAGCCTAGACCTCCCCTGGCATAACTTGAGACTGTGTCCCCTTGTTCTGTTGCTGCTTGCCTGGCAGAAGAGCCCAACCCCCACCTGGCTACAGCCTCCCTTCAGGTAGTTGTAGACAGCAGTGAGGTCTGCCCTGAGCCTCCTCTTCTGCAGGCTGCACACCCCCAGCTCTCTCAGCCTCTCCTCACAGGGCTGTGCTCCAGGCCCCTCACCAAATTTGTCACCCTTCTCTGGACACATTCCAGTATCTCAACATCTCTCTTGAATTGAGAAGCCCAGAACTGGACACAGCACTCAAGGTGTGGCCTGACCAGTGTTGAGTACAGGGGCAGAATCACCTCCCTTGTCCTACTGGGCACACTGTTCCTGATCCAGGCCAGGATAGCCTAAAAAGTCTCTCCCCAGCTTTTTTGTAGACCCATTTCAGTTACTGGAAGGACACAAGAATGGTCATCTCAGAGCCTCATCTTCTCCAGACTGAACAGCCCTAACTCTTTCAGTCTGTCCTCATAACAGAGGTGCTCCAGCCCTCTGATCATCCTCTTGGCCCTTCTCTGGACATGTTCCAGCATAGACATAATTGTTTCCTGCGTTGGAAAATACCAGTAAGGAAAAAAAAACCAAACTGATGCCCAGAAAGTTGCTGCGGAAGTACAAGTCCACAATGGATGAGAAGTGTTGAGGAAGCACTACATAAAATATTATTGCTTGTTATTTCAGCTGCAGTATGATGTGGCCATTTTTCCACAGCTGAACATGTCATCCTTTTTGTCTCATCCCAACTCTCAGGAAGCTATGCATGATCTTTTGGCTCTGTATCTGTGTGCCTGCATATGTACATGCATAAGAACAGGCACAGATTTGCATGAAGGCAAGCAATGAAAGTCTTTAATGTAGGAAATACAGGGAGAGGCTGCTTTGGCAGCAGCCTGAAGTTCCTTGGAATTTGGCTATTCAAAGCAATTTGTAAATATATTCTCCAAGACACTCAAAAAAAACCCTGTTACTGAACAATGTCATACCCAGTGTTGTGATAGCCTGAGGTGGGGAAGGTCTGACATGACTTGAAAAAAATTCTCTGTGCATGTAAAATATTTCTATATGACTCATTCCTTGTCTGTCTGATTTTTATTTGTGGATGTATTTCTTTTTTCCACTGGCTAATACCTCTCTATCTCACTCATTCTTGTTTTAAAATTATTAACATACCCAGTAGATGTGCTGCTCTTCCAGAGAAAATATCTGTGCCAAATTCTAGTGCTTAAGAATGGTTTAATTCTTTTAATTCTACTTTAATTCCAGAGAAGGGCGATGAAGGCACCTAGTGCCATGGTCTAGTTGATTGGATAGGGCTGGATGGTAGGTTGGATGATCTTGGAGGCCTCTTCTAACCTGGTTGATTCTATGATTCTGTGAAGCTGGTGAGAGGCCTGGAGCACAGCCCTGTGAGGAGAGGCTGAGAGAGCTGGGGGTGTGCAGCCTGCAGAAGAGGAGGCTCAGGGCAGACCTCACTGCTGTCTACAACTACCTGAAGGGAGGCTGTAGCCAGATGGGGTTGGTCTCTTCTGCCAGGCAAGCAGCAACAGAACAAGGGGACACAGTCTCAAGTTATGCCAGGGGAGGTCTAGGCTGGATGTTAGGAGGAAGTTGTTGGCAGAGAGTGATTGGCATTGGAATGGGCTGCCCAGGGAGGTGGTGGAGTTGCCATCCCTGGAGGTGTTCAAGAAAAGACTGGCTGGGGCACTTAGTGCCATGGTCTGGTTGATTGGCCAGGGCTGTGTGCTAGGTTGGAGTGGATGATCTTGGAGGTCTCTTCCTACCTAGCTGATTCTATGATTCTAATGTTTCAATAGTGTGAAATCTGAGTACTCTTTTGTAGCCCAGTCCTAGTAAGTATGACTCCAGTGCCTTGCTTTCCAGTTACAAATGTGGATATTACACATGAACATGAAATTTGCCAGAAACAGGAGAGCATAATCAAAAAACCTCCAGTTGGAGATGAAAAAAAAAACAACCCACTGGGTCAATCTTCTGAACATTTAAAATGGTTGTACACTAGTGTAAGATGTATGGGGAACGAGACAGTGGAGCTAGGAGTCTTAATACATGATTAGAATCATGTTTTAATTGCCTTAATAGAGGTTTGCTAGGCTAAGTCACATGACTGGAATATTGATGTAAAAAAAGGTACTAGTTGTTCAGAGAGGACAGTAAAAAAGGGAGAAGATGTGGCTTACAAAACAAGGACATATAATTGGCTTTGAAAGCCAGAATTCAGTGTGAGATGGACTTGCTGAAACAGTATTGCTGAAGTAGAAAGGAAGCCAGAAGAATGGTGGAGTATGCTGATGGTGACCATAAAAGCAGACAAGAAACAAGTCCACTAAAAAGCTACTGGAATATTTCAAACCCCAGGGTCTGTTATAAGTGGGGGACATGGATATCAAATATTAACCAAGACAGCAAAAATAGCAAAATCCTGGTTTGCCTGAGAGCTGACTTTCATCTACCAAAATTGGGAAGACTAATATGAGAAAAAAAACTATTTTAGGTTCTTTTCTGAACAATAAGTACAAATTTGTTGAGAGAATAAAATAGGAAGACACTGAGAATAAGGTGATTACCCTAATTCATTACTCATCAGCAATACCCATCAGTAACCTGGTAAAGTTTAAGATGTTCCTCTTCACTGTGGGTGGGGGGGGTTGGATTAGACGACTTTTAAAAGTCCCTTCCAACTCAAAACATGCTATGATTGTAGGATTCCTTGGAAGAAAGAGAGAACCAGCAAGTAAAAATGCAGAGAAGTCCTGTTAAGTATCTTTATTCATGATCTGGAGCAGGGGATTGAGTCCAGCATCAGTAAGTTTGAAGGTGACACCAAACTAGGAGCAAGTGTGGAGCTGCTGGAGGGTAGGAGAGCCCTGCAGAGGGACCTTGCCAGGCTGGATGGGTGGGCAGAGGCCAGTGGGATGAGATTGAAGAAGGCCAAGTGCAGGGTTCTACACTTTGGCCCCAACAACCCCAAGCATCACTGCAGGCTGAGGACAGAGTGGCTGAGAGCTGCCAGGCAGAAAGGGACCTGGGGGTACAGGTATATAGTATCTGAAGCTGAGGCAGCAGTGTGCCCAGGTGGGCAGGAGAGCCTGTGGCATTCCAGCCTGGATCAGGAACAGTGTGGCCAGTAGGACAAAGGAAGTTATTCTGCCCCTGTGCTCAGCACTGGTCAGGCCACACCTTGAGTGCTGTGTCCAGTTGTGGGCTCCTCAATTGAAGAGAGATGTTGAGATACTGGAAGGTGTCCAGAGAAGGGCAACAAAGCTGATGAGAGGCCTGGAGCACAGCCCTGTGAGGAGAGGCTGAGGGAGCTGGGAATGTGCAGCCTGCAGAAGAGGAGGCTCAGGGCAGACCTCATTGCTGTCTATAACTACCTGAAGGGAGGCTGTAGCCAGGTGGGGTTGGTCTCTTCTGCCAGGCAACCAGCAGCAGAACAAGGGGACACAGTCTCAAGTTGTGCTGAAGGAGGTCTAAGCTGAATGACAGGAGGAAGTTGTTGTCAGAGAGAGTGATTGGCATTGGAATGGGCTGCCCAGGGAGGTGGTGGAATTGCTGTCCCTGGAGGTGTTGAAACAAAGCCTGGATGAGGCACTTAGTGCCATGGTGTAGTTGGTTAGCCAGGGCTGGGTGCTAGGTTGGAGTGGATGGTCTTGAAGGTCTCTTCCAACCTGTTTGATTCTATGATTCTGTGAACTCAGAACATGCTATGATCATAGGATTCCTTGGAAGATAAGAAAGAGAGAAGCAGAAAGTAAAAATGCAAAGAAGATTTAAGAAGGGAGATATCAACAAATTAAGCTCATAGGTAGAGATCTCATAGGAAAAAATCCAAGGACAAACAATTCCATAAAGCTGAGGTAACTCTAGAGCTCAAAATGTCACATGGAAGGTGCAGAAAGGTTAATAGGAACTTGTCTGATGATCATCTCCATTCTATGGACTTTAGAAAAACAATACAAAGGAATAAGAAGGTAGTTTGAAATCAGTGGGAAATATAAGCACAAGCACATAGGGACAAAGTCAGAAAGGACAAAGTGTTACACAAAGGATTTACTGCAATATAAAAGCATATTAGGTAGGTGCATTAGTAATAATAAGAAGAGGAAGGAAAGAGCATGAAGGAATAACCCAGCAAAACATGTTTATTTTTAACTTGCATCAGTTAATTTGTTCACCATGTGGTCCTGCAAACTGTCGTACTGGCACAAATGAGCGGTAATGCAAGGGAAGAGGGATGGCAAAGGGAAAGGAGGAGGAGGGGCTGGGAGCTGCCTGCAGCAGTTCTATCACTAAAAGAAAGATAAGTACAGGACCATTACTCAATGGACAAAGAAAGAAAATAACTGATGATGGGACTGAAACATGTAAGACTTTTTCGCTTTCGTCTTCCCTAGAAAGATTAACAGCGATTGGATGACTAACAAAATGCCAGGGTTGAAAGAGTGAGAACCAACAGTGAGGTTAGGAAGGTGTGGCAAGAAATTATTTGGACCAAGTACACATTTTCATGTCAGCAGTCTGATGTAGATCCTTATAGAATATTAAAGAAATCAGAAGTAATCTGTTAATAGTTTAATAATTTAATAGTTATTGTTACTGGTGTCAAGCATTGTCCCTCAAGGGTCCATACTGGCAGCAATGTTGTTTAATATTAATGACAGAGTGGGTTTCAGTGCACTGTCAGCAATCTTGCAGATGACACTGAGTGGTGAGGTTGACACGCCTGAGGGTAGCAATGCCGTCCAGAGGGACCTAGATAAGGTTGAGAACTGGGCCTCTGTGAACCTCATGAGGTTCAACAAGGTCAAGTGGAAAGTCTTGCACATGGATCACAGTAACTGCCTATATCAGTACAGGCTGGAAGATGATGTGGGTGAGAGTAGCATTCTGCAGAAGGAGAGGGACTACTAGATGAAAAGATGGACAGCAGCTGCCAATGTGTTCTCACAACCAAGAAAAACAACTGAAATTTGAGCTGAATCAAAGAAATGTATCCAGTGGGTTGTGGGAGATGAAGATGATTGCTTTCCCCCTACTCCAGTTTAGTGAGACCCCACCTAGAGTACTGTTTCTTCAGCACATGAACACATAAGCCTGTTGAAATAGGTTCAGAGTAGGCCACAAAAATTATCCAGGGGCTGGAACACCTCTGCTATGAGGAAAGGGTGAGAGAATTTGAATTCTTTAGCATAAAGAAGAGTCTTAGGAGACCTTATTGAAGCCTTTCAAACAGGACCTGGATGAGGCACGTAGTGCCATGATGTAGTTGATTGAACAGGGCTGGATGACAGATTGGACTGGATGATCTTGGAGGTCTCTTCCAACCTGCTTGATTCTATGATCTATAAGAAAGATGGAGACAGAATTTTTATCAGAGTCTGTAATGACAGGAGAAAAGGTAATGGCTTTAAACTAAAAGAAGGGCATTCAGAATGGACATAGGGAAGACATTTTTTTACAATGAGTGGTGAAATACTGGTCCAGGTTGCCCAGAGAAGTGGTAGATGCCCTGTCCTTGGAAACAGACATTCTATATTACATTACATTTTTCACTTGTTCCTCTCCAAGCCCTTTACAAAAAAAGACAAGAATTCAAGCAGTACTCAATGTGGACAGGACAGAGAAGCAGTACCTCACAAACAAGTAAAACTTGGTTAGAGATCTGGACCAAAATGCAGGTCCTTAAATCCTCAGATATTTGAAGCCACCACTGCTTCTGCCAGGATAAAATATATCTCAGAATAATTGCTTGTTGGATTTATCTCAGAGAAGAAAGGCTCATCTAATACAGCCTGAGTCTGCAAAACTGACTAGGATGTGGAATGTGGTTTTTGGTAGCTGCTGCTTTCAGGAGGATTCCTGAATCATGTCCAAACCATCCTTCATGTGAATCCTGACAAAAAGCCAAAAACTCCTGTACATGAAGAATTCTTTCCCTTTTTTTTTGCTCTGCTGATTTGCTTCAAATCACTTGATCTGTTTTTTGATGATAAAGTTTGCCTGTCTCTCTAAGTAGGAGAGGTTGGAAAGGGAGAGATGGTAAAGGTGAACATCTCTGCAGTGCACAGCCACAAAGCTGAGCTGACATCCAGAATCACTTGAGCTACTCAATAAGGGACTCTCCTGGCAAATACATTGTGGCATGAAGTGTCAGAAAACACATGCAACCCTTCACAGCACCTTAACAGACAGCCATCCACCATGCTACCTATCACCAGAGCAATGGTGTGAATTCTACCTTCCTCCAGCCAACCTGGCTTGCCACCACCTATGCAAATGGCATTGCTGAAAGGGTATGGCCTCACTGGGTCTCTTCCCAATCTATATGTTCAGTTTGAAAAAGCCAAGCCTTTTGGAAAGAGACACTTGCAAGTATAACCACTGAAGCTCTCACTATGGTCAGTACAAAAGGAGCATAGAATCATAGAATCAGCCAGGTTGGAAGAGATCTCCAAGCTCATCCAGTCCAACCTAGCACCCAGCCCTAGCCAATCAACTAGACCATGGCACTAAGTGCTTCAGCCAGGCTTTGCTTCAACACCTCCAGGGATGGCTATTCCACCTCCCTGGGAAGCCTGGCTAGGGCTGGGTGCTAGGTTGCACTGGATGAGCTTGGTGGTCTCTTCCAACCTGGTTGATTCTATAAAGAACAGTCAAGAAGCCAACAGGAGGTGTTTATGAAGATAGCTGTCTTGAACAGAAAAACAGAGACAGAAAGACCTGGAAACTGCAAGACTTCCATGAAGCAAAAATATCTTGAGTCTAAGTTAGTTTGTAGTTATCTGAGACAAGTATGACCCTCTGAATTATAACCTTATTGGCCTGGTTTGAAGCTCTCAAGTAATGCTTGTCCTGTGAGGCTACTATGGATCCCAGAAGCTGGCAGCTTTCACAGCACACTGTAAAACTTCTGGTTTGGTTTGTTTTTCTGAAGCTTTGGCCTATGATTAATTGGTTTAATTTTGCTTAGCAAAGTTCAATTTATGCTTTACAAGCACCATTAGTATTTGAGTGTCTGCTTCTGTGGTGATAGATGCCATATAGAGTTGGGTGGGTTTGGAAAAGATTTTCCTCTCCTTACGAAAGTCTTAAGGCTTTTAAAAGATATTTTTTATTGAAGTCAAATCATGATCTTTAAAGAAGAGGGAGAAAAGAACATGTACATGTTGTGTCATTAGTAATGATTTGATTTTCAGAAAACCACTTAGGGCATCAAAACCTTCCTGGGTCTCCCTAAGGCAAGTCTCACTTAATTTGTGGCACTCAAGTTCTTTATGTCATTAAATGCATGTTTGTTAGAGCAAGGACTTCAGTGTGTGGATTCCTCACGTCTCAAATTAGTTTTTAAACACGGGACTAAAGAGCTTGTCTCAGTTTGAGTGCTGTGTCCAGTTCTGGGCTCCTCAATTCAAGAGAGATGTTGAGATACTGGAAGGTGTCTAGAGAAGGGTGATGAAGCTGGTGAGAGACCTGGAACACAGCCCTATGAGGAGATGCTGAGGGATCTGGAGGTGTGCAGCCTGGAGAAGAGGAGGCTCAGGGGTAACCTCATTGTTGTCTACAACTACCTGAAGGGAGGCTGTAGCCAGGTGGGGTTGGTCTCTTCTGCCAGGCAAGCAGCAACAGAAGAAGGGGACACAGTCTCAAGTTGTGCCAGGGGAGGTCTAGGCTGGATGCTAGGAGGAAGTTGTTGTCAGAGAGAGTGATTGGCATTGGAATGGACTGCCCAGGGAGGGGGTGGAGTCGCTGTCCCTGGAGGTGTTCAAGAAAAGCCTGGATGAGGCACTTAGTGCCATGGTCTAGTTGATTGGCTAGGGCTGGGTGCTAGTTTGGACTGGATGGTCTTGGAGGTCTCTTCCAACCTGGTTGACTCTATTCTATTTTTTTTTTTGGCTGAATGAATATTTCATTTTTTATACAGCTGCAGGAAGCCCTTGTTGGTCATCAAGCAGATAGGTCTTTTGGGGTGACTGATTTTCTGCCTCACAGCCACATAGTTGCAGCTAGAAAGCTTTTTTTTTCTTCACAAAATTTAGGCTGAAGTTGGTGTGTCTTTTGTGAATTGGTACCAGTTTCAATAAATTCGTATTCTCATATGAGGCATAGAAAAGTTCATCCAAAATTGCAGGCCACCAGGTCCTACGCAAATCCATCATGACCATGATTTTCAGTGTCTTAAGTACTGCAGTGTGGATTATCTGGAAGTTCAAAGCTCCCAAAAGCCAAATATAGCTGCCCTAAGACACTTCAGGACTGGTGCTCTAGAAAAGTCTATAATGGATTGGATGTGGCAGGTTCCTGATTCAGCCTCAGCCAGCTCTATGAGCCAAATCCTGTTTGCAGTGGAGTGCTTGCTCTTTAATTGAGAAAAGTAGTCAGGAGATTATCACATCTCCTAAATGGCTAGAATCCTCAAGTGACAAGGCAGTCATGTGAAAAGGTGTTTTATTTTTAGCATATTGTTGCTGTGCCTTAGTAATAAAATGCAAAGTGCAGGAGGTCATCCATTTCAAAGGGAGCTTTGAGAAAGGAGAGCCGTTCTTGTTCTTGTCCAAAACAACTCGATCTGAAATGGTGTGGAATTTCTTGTTTATCTGTTTATTAAGGCTGGATGTTAGGAGGAAATTGTTGACAAAGAGAGTGATTTGCCTTTGGAATGAGCTGCCCAGAGAGGTGGTGGAGTCACTGTCCCTGGAGGTGTTCAAGAAAAGCCTGGATGAGGCACTTAGTGCCATGATCTGGTTGATTGGCTAGGGCTGGGTGCTAGGTTGGACTGTATAAAGTTGGATGTCTCTTCCAACCAGCTTGATTCTATGGTTCTATAATTCTGTTTACTTACTTACCATGGGATTCTCAAATATTTCTTTTGCACAATTGATTGACTTAGCACAGTTGACTGCAAAGTTTTGATTGCAGAGTGTTTGCATTGCATTAGCACCTAGGGATGTCAGTTGAGATCAGGACCGTATGTGCATACATGGCTATAGTGACAGGCAGAGCTTATCTGATAAGTTAATGATTCATTTCAGCCAAAATGCAAAAAATATGTTTTGATGCTACTTTTTAAGATGAGGAAACAGCTAGCCCAAGGTCACACTTGAAATCATCATGATAGAAACCAAAATCATACTTCTGTAGCTAAATAATGAGATTATTATTTTTCTGATTCATCAATGAGTAGAAAAGCAGTTAAACAGAGAAGTAGAGATGAAATAATTTCTTCCTTCCCCTTCCCCTTCCCTTCCCTTCTCTTCCTTTCCCTGTCTACAAAAGCACTGCCATGTATATTGCTGCTTCTTTCAGATTATTTATGCCTTTATTAAAAAAGATCTGAGGTGGTCCCAAGGCTACCTTCTCTCTGGACATGCTAATAGGGAAAACCTAGCAGCCACTTAATTTGATTAAAAATAATTAGACTCAGAAGTGTAAACATGTTTTGTATCGTGAGGTGTAAGAAGATCTAAGCACTGTGGTCTAAAATACCAATAGCTGTGCAAAATCATAGACTCTTTCCTAGAGTTCATTGAGTTCTTAATCATACAAACTCCCAGGGGTTTAAGAGCCGTTTAGGCTGGGAAAAACAAAGCTGAGTCTGAAGGACAGAGATTTCCCTGGCAAACTTCTCTAACCTCTCTTTATGAGGTGTTTGGTGAGGAGGTCACCAAACCAAATCAGGAAATAGAGACTAAGGGGGTAGGGTCATATCAAAGGAGTTTAAGGAATTTTAAGATGGCTGTTGTGAAGAAAATAGGCAATAAATCCAGGGAAACTCAGCTGAGACTTAGGCCTATCAGAACAAGTGGTGCAACTCCAGGCAAGGAGAATCATGAGACTAGGGAAAGTCATAGAGTCATAGAATCAGTCAGGGTTGGAAGGGACCACAAGGATCATCTAGTTTCAAACCCCCCTGCCATGCCCAGGGACACCCTACCCTAAATCAGGCTGCCCACAGCCTCATCCAGCCTGGCCTTAAACACCTCGAGGGATGGGGTCTCAGCCACCTCCCTGGGCAACGCAGTCCAGGCTCTCGCCGTCTCAAGCTCAACAACTTCCTCCTCATGTCCACTCTGAATCTCCCCACCTCCAGGTTTGCTCCATTCCCCCTAGTCCTGTCACTCCCTGACAGCCTAAGAAGTCCCTCCCCAGCGTTTTTGTAGGCCCCCTTCAGATCCTGGAAGGCCATAAGAAGGTGACCTGGGAGCCTCCTCTTTTGCAGACTGCACAGCCCCAACTCTTTCAGTCTGTGCTCACAGGAGAGCTGCTGCAGCCCTCTCAGCATCCTCTTGGCCCTTCTCTGGACATGCTCCAGCATGTCAAGCAATAGCATTTTTGCTCATGATTTTAGAGAGGCACAATTTCACATTGGAGTTCATGAGGTTTATTCCCATTTTTCATCCAAGCCTTATGTCTCTTGGCAGTGGTCTGCTTCAAAAGCTGTATGAAGCAGAAGGCTGTATCAAGAGGATCCAAAATTCTATGACTCTACGATTTTAGGCTATCAGGGAGTGACAGGACTGGGGGGAATGGAGCAAAGCTGGAGGTGGGGAGATTGTGACTGGAGGGGAGAAGGAAGTTGTTCAGCATGAGAGTAGTGAAAGCCTGGAATGAGTTGCCCATGGAGGTGGTTGTGGCCCCATGGCTGGTCGTGTTTAAGGCCAGGCTGGCTGAGGCTGTGGGCAGCCTGCTCTAGGGTAGGCTGTCCCTGGCCATGGCAGGGAGTTTGAAACTAGATGATCCTTGTGGTCCCTTCCAAACCTGACTGAAACTATGATTCTATGATTCTGTAATCCTAAACGCTTTAAGTGTCCTTTGATCTCCCAAAGTGTTTTTCATTGGTTATTAAATAAGCTATGATTCTATGATTCTAGTTGATTTGCTACAACTGGGTGCAAGGTTGGAATGGATAGGCTTGGAGGACTTTTCCAGCCAGGTTGATTCTATGAAATTGAGAGGAAGTGATGCAAAGGTGGTCTTAGTAGCAAAACTAGTCATAGAAAAAAAGTTGGCCATAACCAGTTATTAATGCAGAATTAACAGGCAAAAAAGAGAGGAATCATAAAGGAAATGAATGTTCTCCAAATATAGGAGCAACTCTCACCTTAGAAAGGCTGTGATAAGACTTTTTCTGCTTGGTCTGACACTGCACAATCAGCCTGTATGTATGTAGTGTCCAGACAGTTATCACATGTATACTTTGGAACCAGCCACCGCATATGGTGCCTTTTGCCAGCTGGTAATTGCTAGACTTAAGAGATAGCCTGGAGGCATGAAGGGTACCGAGGGGGAAATGATTATCTACAGGATCTCTGCAGGCTTTGGAAGTGTGTGCAGAGATCATAAGGAAATCAGGAAGGAAGGCAAAAAAAATGTGGCTGTTGCAATGGAGGGGGTCTCTAGATAGAGCAGAAAAGAAATCAGTAGGTTTGCAGACATTCTTTGGTCCCCTACTTGCAGAAATACTTGTTAATTATTAGAACATCTGTTTAATATTTTAAATAGCTTGTTTCAAAAGAGTTTACAAAATGACTGGGAGGTCCTGCATCTGAGTCGAGGCAATCGCAAGCACAATTACAGGCTGGGCAGTGAGTGGCTGGATGGCAGCCCTGAGGAGCTGGTGGATGAGAAGCTCAGCATGAGCCAGCAGTGTGCACTTGCAGCCCAGAGAGCCAAGCAGAGCCTGGGCTGCATCAGGAGAAGTGTGGCCAGCAGGGTGAGGGAGGTGATTTTCCCCCTCTACTCTGCTCTGCTGAGACCCCACCTAGAGTACTCCATCCAGTTCTGAAGCCCTTATGACAAGAGGGCTGTGGAGATGCTGGAGTGTGTCCAGAGAAGGGCCACAAGGATGCTCAAAGGGCTGCAGCAGCTCTGCTGTGAGGACAGACTGGAAGAGTTGGGGCTGTTGAGTCTTGAGAAGAGGAGGCTGCGAGGTCACCTTCTTGTGGCTTTCCAGTATCAGAAAGGGGCCTACAAAAACGCTGGGAAGGAATTTTTTTAGGCTGTCAGGGAGTGACAGGACTAGGGGGAATGGAGCAAAGCTGGAGGTGGGGACATGCAGACTGGCTGTGAGGAGGAAGTTGTTGAGCATGAGAGTGGTGAGAGCCTGGAATGGGTTGCCCAGGGAGGTGGTTGAGGCCCCATGGCTGGAGGTGTTTAAGGCCAGGCTGGATGAGGCTGTGGGCAACCTGATCTAGGGTAGGGTGTCCCTGGGCATGGCAGGGGGTTTGAAACTATCTGATCCTTGTGGTCCCTTCCAACCCTGACTGATTCTATGAGTCTATGATTTCTTTCTAAAAGCACTCATTAGTAAAGGAAGCTTCAGAAAGTTATTTCAGTAATGTATATTTAACTCAAAAGTTCAAACTACAGGAACAATATCAGCTTTATCTTTGGTGCTGACAACTTTGAAACCCTGTTATGAAATATATCTGAAAAACACAATAGCTGCAAGCAAATTTTCAAGGAATGAAGCCATTGTAGCCGTGGGATCGGGTACTGCTCCTGCTTTGACAGGGAAAGATTTGGAATGTCAAACATTATGCATACTGCAATGCCTATATCATGTTCAAGCCATGTTCAGTCAGTAAGGAAAGGTAATTGCAAGCAGCTTTATAACTGTGCTTTTCTCTGTAAGGTGACAAAAAAAAGACCAGCATTGATATAGTCTTTAAATAATTACAAACTCTCACCACTTTTATTATAAAGGACTAAGAAGTGTTTGCCATGAAAGCCAAACAGTAGAAGCAATGAAGGTGGTGGAAGTTGTGGTTGGATGGGAAGGCTTAGTTTTCAAGAACAGAAATGATGTCTTGTGTCCAAGATCAGCAAAGCTGGAGGTGGGGAGATTGAGAGTGGATGTGAGGAAGAAGTTGTTGAGCATGAGAGTGGTGAGAGGCTGGACTGGGTTGCCCAGGGAGGGGGTTGAGGCCCCATGGCTGGAGGTGTTTAAGGCCAGGCTGGATGAAGCTGTGGGCAACCTGCTCTAGGGTAGGGTGTCCCTGGGCATGGCAGGGGGTTTGAAACTATCTGATCCTTGTGGTCCCTTCCAACCCTGACTGATTCTATGATTTTAAGATTCTATGTGGTCTCATAGTTATTTTTTTTACATATTATTACTGCTTTCTTAATGTGTATCATAGTCCTATACCAGGTCTGGCAGAGAGCTGAGGACATAACAGAACAGCCAAACCAACTGAGCTGCTAGGAAGGTTGCTATGAAGTTCAGATATTACAGGTGACACTGAATTAGCATGATCTCAATATGTGCAGTAAACTAGATCTCCTGTACTTAGTTTAAGCACATTTCTACTGTAACTTTGTATTCCAGTTTGAGTCCAAGATAAGTTTATCTGTAGTATGTCTCTAATTAAAGAGGAAGGGCAGGGAACAGCACAGTAGTACAAACACTATCTGTGTCCTTCTTTGGTTTCACTTTGATGATGTAAGGAAACTGTCTTCCAGAAAACACACTTTGTTCTTGTTTAGCCTAATGTCGTGCCATTTGCTGCTACTTACACTGTGCATAAATGTTTATTTTTGGGACAAAGACCACTCTTAGTATTAGGAATTGGAGTTTTTCCCAAAAGACATTTCCTTTTTGGTTTGTCTTTTGGGGTTTTTTTGGTATTCTTTTTCTTAATGAAGTAAATCAGCCTACTTACTGCCTATGTGAAGAGATGGGTGTAGGAGTAGCATATTTCACACAGTCGAACAGACAGACTAGCAGATTCTTAAATGCTGACAACCTACTTGTTTTCTGTGAAGCAAGGTGCATAGTCCGCATCATTTCAAATGACATGAGTCAAGTAATAGAGAAGTGGCAGAGAAACATACCTGTGTGTGTGGCCAGTAAGACAAGGGAGGTTATTCTTCCCCTGAACTCAACACTGGTCAGGCCACACCTCAAGTACTGTATCTAGTTCTGAGCTTCTCAATTCAAGAGAGATGCTGAAATACTAAAACATATCAGACCTTCAGAGTGGTTCTCTTTCAAGAATTTATCTTCTTCAAATCTTTAAACATTGTGCATACATTCAGGAAGATATTATCTTTTATATTACCTCTTGTCTTGGTCAAGAACGGTCTCTGCCTTTCTGATCTTCACACGGTGATGATCTACATCAGCCTCCGATTTGCATGGGTAAGTGCAAGGGCAGCTTTTTGCACGGATTTTTCCATTCATCTCTGCCAAGCAACTCAGCATTGCCATGGCCCAGAGGGATCCACATAGGAATATTTGTGTCCTCAGGTCCTTCACCATCTATAGGCATTTCCATGCAGAAAAAGACTGAGGTTCACTGTTGGAGCAGTCTAGAGACATTTCCTCTCCCAGAATTCATGTACTATTTCTTTTGATGGGACAGCTTCCAGGAATACCTGAAGGCACCTGAAGGGAGGCTGTAGCCAGGTGGAGTTGGTCTCTTCTGCCAGGCAAGCAGCAACAGAACAAGGGGTCACAGTCTCAAGTTGTGGCAGGGTAGGTCTAGGCTGGATGTTAGGAGGAAGTTGTTGTCAGAGAGAGTGATTGGCGTTGGAATGGGCTGCCCAGGGAGGTAGTGGAGTCGCTGTCCCTGGAGGTGTTGAAGAAAAGCCTGGATGAGGCACTTAGTGCCATGGTCTAGTTGATTGGCCAGGGCTGGGTGCTAGATTAGACTGGATGATCTTGGAGTCTCTTCCAAGCTGGTTGATTCTATGATTCTAGGAAATACATAGAAGTCCTCAGAAAATTATATCATATTTTTACATTCCCTATCAAGGTTGTTTTTTTGTTTTTCCTTGCCTACATTTAAGCTGAATTTCTTTAGTTCATGAATCCAAGGCGTCCTCAGAAGTATCTGCATATGAACTTAGTCAAGTCCTAAGGGAGACTTGCATGGCATTTGCACACCCTGTTGACATTTAGAACAAAAGTCAAGCCCTGAAAACATCACAAAACTATGGGTTAGCTCTCTTTTCAGTGCCTGCATAAATTAACAATGCTGTCATCCTTGTCATTTAGCAATATGGCTGGATCAGACTGGATATTCATATTAACAGCACTGGTCGTTAATTGGGAATAGATTTTGCCATGGGCTGCAGAGGCTTTCCTTCAGAATTCTTAGCAGAGCTGCAGCAGCTACTGTGCACTACAGAATTTCCAACCAGGCATCAGACGCAATGAAGAGAAAGAAAAATTACTGAACTGGTTTTCTGTGTTGGAACATGTATTTATTTCCTAATTATATGATTGGCTCAAAATTCTTGTTGAAGTTCTAGACTGGATGTTAGAAGGAAGTTCTTCACAAAGAGAGTGATTTGCCATTGGAATGGGCTGCCCAGGGAGGTGGTGGATTTGCCATCCCTGGAGGTGTTCAAAAAGCCTGGATGAGGCACTTAGTGCCATGGTCTGGGTGATTGGCTAGGGCCGGGTGCTAGGTTGGATTGAATAATTTTGGAGGTGTCTTCCAATTTGGTTGATTCTGTGATTCTGTGATTCTAAGAATGAGGCATTTCAACAATTATAACCTCGATGTCATGCTTCTTTTTGATTCTGCTGATTTTAGTGGCCAAATTGTTATGAGGGGGAAATCAATTAATGCAAGATGTTATTTTCCATAATTAATACTGTTTATTAATTTTGATATTCAGAAATTTCACCACCCCTGACTAGTAATTTTAATAATAGTGGGTTCTTTGCATGGTCATGGAAACCTTTTAGAGATAATGACATAGGATCTAGAAATAAATTGCAAAAATATAAACATTAATTGATCTGGACGAGAAAGTTTTTGTGGCCAAATACTGCTTATGATCAATGTACTGCTTGGCCACTAGAGGGACTCAAAGAGCTCCTTTCTGCTTGTGGCAGAAGGCAATGGTGAATTACAAGAGGCTTTAAGTATTTACTCACAAAATGCTATTTTCTGACTTGCAGGGCTAGCTACAGCTTCAGACAGTATCGAAATGCTTTCAGGGAATTCTGTTACTTGTCAGATGCTGAGACTTCTAATCCTTCCCATGCTTCTGAGGAAAGGAGACAGACAATCTCTGACCTTGTCTTTTGGCTCTTCTGGATGACCTGTGTATCCAGGACTTCCTATCTTGGCAGGAGACTTTCAGGTGTAGACAGGATGTCTTGCAATGTGCAGTCTTAGCATGATGTCATGCTGGCTATGCAGGCCAATCACGTGGAGGCATTTAGAGCCTATTCCTGGTAAACTAGAGGCAGGCAGTCACCAAGCAATTTAGGATACACTTGGGCAGTAAGCAATGGCAGCAGGCAACAGCCAGCAGAGCACACTGCATTACCTGCTCAACTCCTTTTATCAATACAGCTTGAGGTTAATGGATCTTTGGACACAGAATAGCCAATCAGAAAGGCAGTTACCCAAGCTTGACCATATTAGGTGAAACCATAGGCTTACTTTACCCAAATGTACCCAAATTTAGGAGGAAGTTCTTCCCAAAGAGAGTGATTGGCATTGGAATGGGCTGCCCAGGGAGGTGGTGGAGTTGCTGTCCCTGGAGGTGTTCAAAAAGCCTGGATGAGGCACTTAGTGCCAGGGTCTAGTTGATTGGACAGGGCTGGGTGCTAGGTTGGACTGGATGAGCTTGGAGGTCTCTTCCAACCTGCTTGGTTCTATGATTCTATGAAATTTGGGAAAAGCATAGGCCTTGCACAAGGCAGGCACAAGCTAAGTGTGTGTACTTTGTTTACCACAGGAGCAAAACAAGTCTGGGCAGGCCAGAGTCCTTAGACTCAGTAGCTCCAGCTCCTTTGTCCTCTTTCCCATGGTTGCTTCTCCCCACAACAGAAGAAAGGAGAGCAGAAAAACATGTGTGGGCAAGGCAGGACACGTATAAGTCTATTTCAGCCTATCAGGCCTATGAGGACACAAAGAGAGCTTGGCCAAGGCCACCTGCTTTCTTGACAGTTCTCCCTTCATTCTTGAATCGTCTCACTGAATTCAGTGAGGAAGATCTGGCAAGCTTTGAAAGCAGGGAGCCTGAGATTTTCAGCATCCTCTGTTTAAAAGGAGTGCTTCTGAAAGAGTTTGGCTCCAGTCCCTTTAGCTGCCCAAATTATATTTATAGTCACACTTGGCATCTACCTGACACAGATCTCAAGGCAAGTTTTACAAATCACTCCTCTCCTCAGTTTACAAAGAAGTTAAGACTTGGGTGCACAGTTGCTCAGTAGCAGTTGTCCAGATTCCTAGTCAGAAGAATTATGTTCTGAACCACGATGTCTCTGCGATGTTAGGAGCTATATAGTCTGGTACAAAACTAAACAAAGCTATCTTGATCCAGTCTGAACCAGACTGTGGTAGGTCTAAACAAAAGAGAAGGGAAAAAATAAGAAAGAATAAAAGAAAGAAAAAAGAAAGATATAAATGTAAAAGCAAGCTACTGATCCCATGGTTAGAATGTCAGTAAGGATATTTTAATACTACATATAGGGAAAGTGCATATAGCATCCAGGAGATGACTGTATTTTATCTTCTGTCAATGCAGAAAGCTGCCTGAGAGCAATAATTATTCTCAGCTGGCCCTACCTCTGCAGAGACTACTTACAAATCATTGCAAACATTTGTACAGAGCAAAGCACCAAACGCAAATGAATAGGAAAAAAAGCTGCAGGAAAGCTCAGCCCTACGTTGGGACACCTCTGGAGAGGCCTTTATGCATCTTATTATGTAAAGCCAAAATCCACAAGGATGGTGAAGTCACATGTAGCTCCATATTATTTATTGAGGTTTGCAGGTTGGAGAGCTTTACAAAGCTGACAGTCAAATGCCTCAGCTCTTCTGAAAACAGTCTTCTCCTGTGGATGGGAAAACATCTGGTATTAAATTTTTAAGCACCATTGACCTCTTTTCTAGCAGAGGATATCGGTGGAAGGTTCAGGAAGTATATGCATTGCATAACTTTTAGAGATGAGAGAAACTGAGGCTCAAAAGTGCCTTGCCTTAAGGACCATAGACTGGATGTTAGGAGGAAGTTGTTGCCAGACAGAGTGATTGGCATTGGAATGGGCTGCCCAGGAAGGTGGTGGAGTTACCATCCCTGAAGATGTTCAGAAAGCCTGGATGAGGCACTTAGTGCCATGTTCTGGTTGATTGGCCAGGGCTGGGTGCTAGGTTGGACTGGATGATCTTAGAGGTCTCTTTCAACCTGGCTGATTCTATGATTCTATGACTGAAATTGCACTGTGTCATCGTCTGTTAGGACTCCTGTGAGCATTATGGCTCATCATGGGAGAGAAAGAGCACCACTCTGACTGTGCTTTAAAGTATACAGATGCAGAACAGCTTCCACTTGGCAGCAAATATATGCTGTATTAGCTTGCATTTCTACAAAACACTTTCCATCTTTTTCAGCTTTTCATTTGAAATCAATTTAAAGAAGGAATAGAATCTTTGGAAACAAAATTAAGGTCAATGTTTCCTCCCTAAGCAACCTCACAGCCCTGTTCTTTCTCCAGTAGGATGATTGTCTGGTTGTAGCCCTGCCAAAACTCTCTGTCCTCAGCCAAATGTGACAATCCCTGGGAAGCTCCTGGTCCAGTTCTTGCTTTGCCTCAGGTTCTCTTCTTCAATCATTGTCCCTGCTCAGGCTCACACTGTCAAGCAGTCAGTCTAACGTCAGAGAAGAGTATTCCCTTTTTTTTCTTCCCTTTGCCAAGAAACTCACCACTGTATCCCCTTTCCAACTTTATTTATATAACAATTTTTTTTTTTCTGGACAAGGGAGAGTAGTAATGACAGGGAATGCTTGGAACATTGCTTGGAATGCTGGGGTTGTTTAGCCTGCAGAAGAGGAGGCTCAAGGCTGACCCCATTACTGTCTACAACTGCCTGAAGGGAGGCTATAGCCAGGTGGGGTTGGTCTCTTCTGCCAGGCAACCAGCAACAGAAGAAGGGGACATAGTCTCAAGTTGTGCCAGGGGAGGTCTAGCCTGGATGTCAGGAGGAAGTTGTTGTCAGAGAGAGTGATTGGCATTGGAATGGGCTGCCCAGGGAGGTGGTGGAGTCCCCATCCCTGAACGTGTTAAAGCAAAGCCTGGCTGAGGCACTTAGTGCCATGGTGTAGTTGATTGAATAAGGCTGAGTGCTAGGTTGGAGTGGATGATCTTTGAGGTCTCTTCCCAACCTGCTTGATTCTGTTCTATTCTATGCTATGCTATGCTAGTTTATTCTATTTTATGCTATGCTATTCTATTCTGTTCTATTCTATCCTATTCTAACGTAGGATAGGATACATTAAAAAAGTTAGAGAGATTTAAGTGCTACTATGATTTCCAGTACTATACCTTAACTGCCCAACTTCATTGTCAGATTAATGTATAAAGTGAGAAATTATCAGGGATATCAGACATGGACCAACTGCCGTTCCAAAGAAAGTGTCTGTACTGTGATCATTGGACTCTGTCATTTAGTTATCTTTCCTTGCTTGATGTCTGAAAACCAGAACTTCCTTATCAGGAAGAAGAAAGAAAGAAGAAAATCTGTTGTTTCCTGTTCATTCAGAGAGAAGCTCTCTCAATATGCAACTGATCTGGGGGTGCTGATTGATAGNCTACAACTACCTGAGGGGGGGTTGTAGCCAGGGGGAGGTTGCTCTCTTCTCTCAGGTGGCCAGTGCCAGAACGAGAGGACACAGCCTCAGGCTGCGCCGGGGGAAGTTTAGCCTCGAGGTGAGGAGAAAGTTCTTCGCTGAGAGAGTCATTGGCTACTGGAATGGGCTGCCCAGGGAGGTGGTGGAGTCGCCGTCCCTGGAGCTGTTCAAGGCAAGGTTGGACGTGGCACTTGGTGCCATGGTCTAGCCTTGAGCTCTGTGGTAAAGGGTTGGACTTGATGATCTGTGAGGTCTCTTCCAACCTCGGTGATACTGTGATACTGTGTGAAAGCATTTTGCCTACCTTTTTTCTCCCTTTTTCCCCCCCTCTTTCTTTTCCTTTTCTCTGCCTTTTTTCCCCGCGTTTTCTCCCCTTTCTTCCTTTTCTTCTCCTTCCTCCTCATTTCTTTTCTATTTTCATCTAAGGAAATGCAAATTGAGGTTGTCACCAATTTGACACCGTAAGTGGAAACCTGATTTTCTACACTTCCAATAAGTTTTAAATCTATCCCAAAGGCATGAAGGGCCCCTGCAGACTAACCCCATTTCTGTAATTTGTTTGGCTTCATGCAGTTGTACATGGGAAAAATTCAATCATTATTTGTCAAACGTGAGCTAATAACCCATATTTCCTGGCTTGCACAACTGCCGTTGTGTGATTTCTTGACATTCAGGTTCCGAGCATTTAAATGGAGGGACACTGCTTAGAAAAACATCTCCTTTCCCTGATTTTTCCACTTCCATTCTGTAGATTTTCTATGATAATGCCTGTCTGTTTGAAAGATCACAAGGAGAAATAATGCCTTAATATTTAGGAATATCTTGATATATCATGTTTTTAGTGTCTTTCAGCCATCCTCTTCCAGCACCATAACAAGATCTATCCTATTATATCTCGCTAGAGTTTATCCCTCTAATCTCTTTAGAAATGCTAGTGTGGACATAGTGTAGGGTATCTGGAGCTGACCTTGGCTGGATCACTTCTCCTATATCCCTCTGGCTGTCAATTTAATTTTTATGGCTTTCTACCTGAAAGGAGGTTGTAGCCAGGTGGGGTTGGTCTCTTCTGCCAGGCAACCAGAAATAGAACAACGGGACACAGTCTTAAGTTTTGCAAGGGGAGGTCTAGGCTGGATTTTAGGAGGAAGTTGTTGTCAGAGAGAGTGATTGGCATTGGAATGGGCTGCCCAGGGAGGTGGTGGAGTCGCTGTCCCTGGAGGTGTTCAAAAACAGCCTGGCTGAGGCACTTAGTGCCATGGTCTAGTTGACTGGACAGGGCTGGGTGCTAGGTTGGACTGGATGATCTTGGAGGTCTCTTCCCACCTGATTGATTCTATGATTCTTAATACTTGGGTGAAGAAGTAACCTTTAAGTCACAAGTACCCATCTGGAAGCTTTGGAAAACGAATTCATTCATCGAGTGCTTTCATGAGGGTAGTGAGGCACTGGAACAGGTTGCTCAGGGAGGTATTTGCAGTCCCATCCCTGGAGGTCTTTAAGGCCAGGCTGGATGGGGCTCTGAGCAATGTGGTGGGGAGGTAGAACAAGATGATCCTTGAGATCCCTCCCAGCCCTGATAACTCTGTGATTCTGTGTTTCTAAGTAGAGCACTTTAATTCCTAGTCTTCTTTGTGCAACAACGCAGCATAACTTTGCAGGATTCACAGATTCACAAATTGAAGGAATTTATTCTGAAGACCTCACATCCCCTTTATAATGTTTTCAGTGAATGCTTTGAACTAATTCTACTCTAGTCTCATAGAGTAAATGCTCATTAGTGGCTGGGACACCTTAACTGGACTTCTGAAGCCTATCTTCTCTTTACTTCTATCTGAAGGTAATACAGTTTGCTCCAGAGAAACTCTGAGGTGTAAACCAATTCTGAAGCCTATCTTCTCTTTACTTCTATCTGAAGGTGGTACAGTTTGCTCCAGAGAAACTCTGAGATGCAAACCAATTCTGAAGCCCATCTTCTCTTTACTTTTATCTGAAGGTGGTACAGTTTGCTGCAGAGAAACTCTGAGATGCAAACCAAATAACTGAGTAGGAATCATCAACAGATTTGCCTCTCAGTAACACCCTGCTGATGAAATGCAAAATGCCAATGTAGGTGCCTACCCATGAAGCACGAAAATCTTGTCCCCTTTCTATTTGCAGCTTTATTAGGCTGATTATTTGACAAAGATTATAGCCAGGTTTGTTCCTCCTGTGTGTAAATAATATCTCTACCAGTTGAAATCAATTTCATAATTCAATTTGGGTGGCCTTTGCCTCCCTACTCCTTAAGAATAAATAAATAAGTAGTAACATGATAGAGTCTATCTACCTGTTTCCTCACTACCTATTCTTCATACAAAAAGAGGTAATTGTTGGTGTTTCCCTGATGCTGGATTTAAAAGTGAAGCACAGAGTAAGCCTTCTTTCACAGCAGTATGGGCGAATGTTAGAGAGAAGGCAGCATACTCAGCTACTCCACAGCCATTGTGATTGCAAGAGAGCTAGGGAGAGCACATAGCCTGTAAAAAATCAGGGTGTTTTGAGGAAACTGATGAAATGTCTATGTCAGTTGATGAGAGAAAAGCTATGGATATCACCTCTTCAGACTTTTCTTAAGTCTTTGACATGGTCCCATACAAAATCCTTCTATGAAAATTGGAGAGATGTGGATTTAATGGGTGGACTCTTTGGTGGGTAATGAATTGGTTGGATGGTTACACCCAGAGGGTCGAAGTCAATGAATTGATATTCAAATGGGAATTGGTGATAAGTGGTGTCCCTGTTGGGTTCATCCTGGAACCAGTACTGTTTAATGTCTTCATTAGTAACAAAGATAGTGGGATTAAGTGAACCCTCAAAGTGGTGCAGCTGACATGCCATCTAGAGTTGTCTGCAGGCAACCAGCAGTAGAACAAGGGGACACAGTCTCAAGTTGTGCCAGGAGAGATCTAGGCTGAATGTTAGGAGGAAGTTCTTTGCAGAGAGAGTGATTGGCATTGGAATGGGCTGCCCAGGGAAGTGGTGGAGTCGCCATCCCTGGAGATGTTCGAGGAAAGCCTGGATGAGGCACTTAGTGCCATAGTGTAGTTGACTGGCTGGGGCTAGTGATAGGTTAGACTGGATGATCAGGGAGGTCTCTTCCAACCTGGCTGATTCTGTGACTTGTAGGGGTTGTAATTCAGTCAGGTTTGCCCCCACTAATGGAGAAAGTCATGAGTATTTGTTTAAGGTGAAACATAGCATCTTAGACTTTAGAAAATGTTCTGTATGTTTGAGAGTGGGAGAAAAATAAGTCAATTTCCATCTGGGCTATACATTTCTATGGCCCATAGTCATAAAACCACTGACTTTCCACAGTCTATAAGCAAGGGATAGGTGAGGAAAGCTGTCAGTCATACAGTAGCACAAGTAGGTATATTAGTGCCTGAAGATGATGCAAGAGAGGAGCAGAGATCATCCTGATCAGTGCATTGATTATTACCCAGCCCTATCCAGTCAACTAGACCATGGAACTAAGTGCCCCATCCAGTCTTTTCTTGAACACCTCCAGGGATGGTGACTCCATCACCTCCCTGGGTAACCCATGTCACATTTTAGGACTTTGGAGGTCCTGGAACAACGTTTGGTGGCCAAATGCAAGCTGAATGGGTTTTCGTACTGATTGGTTTGTGCCTAAAATAATTTATAGCAGTCACTCAGTGGTCAGCTGCTGTGCAAAGCTGGAAGACTGCAGAAGCAGCTCCCTGAGGTTTTACAAACGTTGAAAGTGACCATTCAAAGGGAAATTAAGCCGAGATGGACACTGGGCTATAATTCTATGGTAATACAGATGCCAGTACGTTAAAGAAAACCCCAAAGCACTCCCTGACTGGTGCTGCAAAGAGAGTTGGTGGGGGGGGCGGGATGTGCATGGCTTCACAAAGCTGTGAGCAATCAGGCAATTCTTTCTTCTTTTAAGAAGTGTTGCACGTCCAGGCTATGGTGTTCTGGCTGCTTTTGAAACGTGTCAGCTTCAACAATCTCTGCAGCACACTTCCCTTCCCTCTAGTCCTGTTTTTTCCTGCGTGCTGTTAAGAGCTGTTCCACCCTATGGTCAGCACTGAGATTTTCATATAGATGAAAGCTACTGAAATTAATTGTGGCCACTTCATTAACGCTGTTATGTTGGATGATAGTGGTTGGAGCATCTTTTGGTACCTACAGAAATAGGCTCGGGTGCAGAGAGGAAGGTAACGGTCTGGGCTGCCTCCAGCAGAGGGAAGTGCTACACACGCACTTCCCAACGTGCTGCGTCCTGCTGCTGTGCAGAGGAGCCGGAAAAATGTCAGCTCCTGTGTTTGCAGAGCTGAAATTTTCCCTTGCCAACACAAACATCTAATTTAGTCCCCCTCAGTTCTTCTCTGCAATGTCCTTACCCTCCATTTCCTCCAGACCAAGGGCTGTGGTGTCTCCAAGCTGACTTTCACGAACACAACTCCCCTGCAATAAGAATTATGCAGACGGTGAATTTTCAGTCCCAAAGTAAGTGCTGGTAAGCACAGGTGCAGCCAGGGCTCCAAATGTAAGTTTTAATATCATATTCCAGGGGTTACTTTAAACCAGAGTTGCTTTTTGTCCAAAACTCATCAGCAAGGATGACAGAGGAACAACCTTGGAGGATCTGGGGCTCTTCTAGGTGGTCATAGCACTGCCTACAAATGAATCCGTGTGTAGGCTGTGGATGCACACACTCACATTCCTGCACAAAAACACACGATTGAAAGCTGCCCAAGTACATACTTGTGCTTTATGTTTCCCTCTCCTTTTGCTTGTCATAGCCACATCTTTTTGTCACAGGTGGTTTTTGGGTGGACACAAACACACAGAGATGCCTACATTAACTGAACAAAAATTCATGCACAGCTCACGTGGAATAAATCCTCTGACCACTCCTCCTTGACAGTTACATGCCTTTAAAAGATATTTGATTCTTCCCTTGGCTTCTCTGCCTTTAGAAAGGGCAGAAGCCTGCTGGAGATTAATTTATGGGAAGGATAATGTCCTTAACCTACACTTCCCTGAACTGCCTTAATACTGTTTGCAAAGCAACCAGATGACTTTGTCTCTCCCTCACCCCATCTAGAGCCTCGGGGAGGCAAATTTTGCCTCAAGCTTTCAACCTTTTGATGCATGGATTTTCCACGCTGAGCTACAGTAGGTGGGTTACAAGAAGATCCTATTAAAGTGAAATCAAGTAGCAAAAGGATTGTCAGCTCAACAAATCAGAAACATACAGGACCTGTCCTTCCTTCACTGAATTCCTTCCTACTCACTGCAAGAAAGAAGGGGGATGGGGAGGTGGGAATGCGGTGAAGAGGGGGAAAAAAAGAACAGCAGAGAGCAATATCGTCGCTGGCAATGTCTTGATTTTGTGTGTGAGAAACTAATCGTTGCTGCTAAAGACACAGCCTCTTTAATGAAGAGGCTGCTGCAATATCATCGCAACAACTAGCAACCCACATGTTTGATTACAACAGGTTGAGCCAGTGCACGCTCCCCTGTGCCACGCTCAGAAAAAAAGAAATCAAATGGCTCTACCCGAGGCTCTTTCATTTCCTACGCAGAGATCTACTTTAACGCAGGCTTTTCACGGTACCTTTCTTTGACGAGAAGGGGCTGGCAATGGCTTATTTACCTACTTACCTGTCCTTGAGCTATGTGCCTTTTATTTGAATAAATTAAAGCGGCTGTTTCAAGTGATGCTTTTAGCCTCTCCACTCTGGATCTAATTCTCAAAAGAGGGTTGTGTTGTTTTGTTTGGTTTCTTTTTTTTTTTTCTTTTTTTTTTTTTTTTGCTTAAAACCTGTTTTTCGAGTTCTTCCACCCAAGTATCCACAGCCTGCAGGATGCAGTTCTTTTAGAGGACCTTAGTGCCTATGGGTAAGGATAAATACGATGCTATCTGGCTACTGTGCCTGCTTTTAGGTTTCCTAAATATTAATGATAGGCTCAAAGTGAAATAAGGACTTGCTAAACCAGGGAAACTTGTCTTTTTCTGTTAAGTTGCTTTGCTCGTTTGCTGTGTGTGACTAAGGGACCAGTTTTTCAGCTGCTGGGAGCTGTTTTAAACCCACTGCTTGCAGATATGTTTATTTTTTAATAGCACTAATATTTAAGAGCACTTTTAATATTCCTAAGTGGATACATGCCTTTGCTTTGCTTTGTGTGACTGATTCTCTCTTCCAGGACACCGGTGGCAAGTATGTGGAATAACTTAGAGTTAGTAAGTTTGATTTTAGTATCTAAAAGCAGAGGAAAAAATCTCAGCTCCAGTTTTCTGTGTGTATATGTGTGTGGGGTGGTGTGTTTGTAATTTACTTGGCAGCATCCCAGGAGCAACCAAATTTCAGGGGGCACATGCTCATTTATATAAGCTGACCTATCTCTGAGGCAAGGAATTCTGTGGTTCATCAGAAGAACTGACTGTTGTTATGGACATGCAGTGATTTTTTTTTTTTTTCCCCTTGAGGGCTTGGGAGAAGAAAGTAAAACAAAATAACAAAAACTCAAACCAAAACCCAGTGTGAAACAGAAAAACATAACCTAAAAATATATACAAATGGATGCTTTTTACTTTAAATACACTGTAGATAGTTTTAAAGACATTGATCGAGGCACATAGAACATGTATTAAATCTGGCATGCTGCTTTAGTGAGCTGTGTTTTTCTCTGTAGTTCGCTGTTGTTGGCTTTTTTTCTCCATGCTAGGCATTATCACTGTACTCTAGCATATTGTGTTTTTACATATCTACGTGCATTTGAAGCAGGGAGAGAAGAAAGCATAAGGATCACAGAAAGAAAAAAAAAACAAGAGGTCCCTTTTATTGCTGGAGCTGTCATGCATTCAACAGGACCAGGGTGCTAGAGATGCCATCAGAAATTGCAGTGTTATAATTACAGAGAAATATCTAAGCACAGGACAGAAGTGTACAGGGAAATATTCAAGCTCAGGCCCTGCTTTGGAAATGTTTGCTCACTATTATCTAGAGCTCATCATACATCATGCTGAGCTCTTCAGCAACTGTGAAATGGTCCCTGACTAGAGATCTGCGCCCTTCCTCCTTTTGTTGCAGGCAAGAGGTTTATTCCCAGTCTGGTCTGATGCACCTGAAAGCAGAATTTGTACCTAACTAGAATAGTTATTGTTAATACTATTGTTATCATCATTGGTATTATCTCTGTGTAAGCAAAACACTACATACCATGACCAAACTCCCAACTTTTATCTCTCTTTGTAATGCCTCAAATCCTGTAATCTAATTGTTACACATCCTTGCAGAAAAGAAAGGCTCAAATATTAGCTTAGGGTTGTAATAGCAATTAGCAGTGCAGAAGCTTAAGCTATCTGTGCAGATCATAAGGTTTGCTTACCACATACTTTATCAGCAGGTTAGCTTGGGTGCCTTATTATCTGACAGTGGAAGTCCTAAATTCAGCTGATTTTGTGGATATTTGACTGTCCTGAATGTTTGTGTTTTATGGGGAAAGATGAGTAGTCTTTTAAAAGGGCTTGTTACGATAGGACAAAGGGCTATAGTTTTAAACCGAAAGAGGAGAGAACAAGGGGACACAGTCTCAAGTTGTGCCAGGGGAGATATAGGATGGATATTAGGAAGAAGTTGTTGTCAGAGAGAGTGATTGGCATTGGAATGGGCTGCCCAGGGAGGTGGTGGAGTCGCCGTCCTGGGAGGTGTTCAAGCAAAGCCTGAATGAGGCACTTGGTGCCATGGTCTAGTTGACTGGATAGGGCTGGGTGCTAGGTTGGCCTGGATGATCTTGGAGGTCTCTTCCAACCTGGCTGATTCTATGATTTAGATTGTAAACAAGGAAAAAAAAAATGTACAATGGGGATGGTTAAATACTGGCCCAGGTTGCCCAGAGACATGGCAGATACTCCATCCCTGGAACTATTCCAGGTCAGGTTGAAAGGGGCTTTGATTAGCCTCATTTAGTTGAATATGTCCCTGGTCACTACAGGGAGGATAAACTAGATGACCTTTAAATGTCCTTTCCACCTCAAACCATTCTATGATTCTATTTTCTGCCATGAATGAATGAGTGTCAAACACAGGAAGGAATGTCACAGAAAGAGTGAAGTGAAGGGGGGGTTGGAATGGTACTAAATAATGTCAGAAGCTTTTTGTGAGAGAAGTGACTGTGGGATCTGCTTAACCAATGGCACAGCTGAACCAGAAGTAGGTTTTCATTCTCCACTCTTGGACCACAAGCTGGAATTTACTCCTGAATGCCACACGTGCCAGCCAAATACAAAGGTGAGCAGAGCAGTTCTCCTTCCATTTACACCAGGGAAATGCCTGCACCAGAGATTTGGAGACTGGATGCTCTGGCTTTCGACACTGCAGCAAAATTACTGCATGCCTTTACTAAGAGCCTTTTAAATTCAACTTTTGAAATGCAATGCAGTTTGTCTTCTGGTGCCTCTGCTTTTTGGCTGTGCAAAGAGAATAATAAGACTCCTTCCATAGGCTGCTTTTTGCTCATTCCTTGTTTTTGTGCTCTTTTCTTAACCTCTCTCTTTTGGTAACTGCCTGAAACAAGGTGTAGGATTACACAGACCTTTATTTTTAAACAGAGTAATTGCTCTTGGGCTCTGAGGACAAAAAAAAGGAGGGAGGTTCTCCCTAGAGGAGCTAAATCCCACCCTGTCCTCCAACACAGGAGAAAAAACCCAAGTCATTCCATTAGCAATTTAAATAACAAAACCCTCCTCCACAAATCCTAACTTCCATCCCTCCTTTGCCCCTCTATTTCAATAGCACTGTTTCTTCTTTGACCTTAGCCCCCAGCATGTCTTCATTTCCATTTATTGTCTACTCTTGTACACACATTCCTTCTGCAAAAGTCTCCTCTCTGTCTCTGCCAAATGTGTTGTGTGAAGATCCAAGAAGTCCCTAACAGGTATCTGAGCTGGCCGGTTTGCCCATGCCGACTGACCAGCTGGCAGCCTGAGCCAAGCAATTAGCTAACGAGCTTATACCACCACCTTTCACTCAAACGAGCTGTGCTTTGTCCTGATCTCCCACATCACTCATTTTCAGAAAGCACGTGGGATATTTCTGTCTTTTAAGCTTTTGCCCCCCTAGAGAATGGGGTGAAATTAGCCACCAGGTTCAGAATATGTTGCTGGGTGCAGGATTGACAGATGGGGAGCCAGATGGACAGACAACACTCCTATAAAAGCCTATTTCCCTAGGAAAAGAGGCTGTTAGGTCTGAGCACTACTAGTGTGGGGTTATAGGAAGCGGGGGGGAATAGGACCCTCGTTGACAGATGTTTTGTGTCAGGCACTTCTGCAGAAAGATGTAGAAGAAAAGTAAGTGAAGTACCTTATTCTGTTTTGAAGGTGTGAGTTTTAAGCCTTGTTCTGTCTCCAGTAGATTTGCAGTCTGGGGTAGCCTCTCAGTCAAAAGGGAAAGGGAAAGAAAGGCAGATTTGTCACTAGCTGCATTACTCCTTTGTGTATTGTCATTTAAAGGCACTCATGTGGCTTTTCTTAATCCGACCCAATAGGCTCGTGAAACCTTTTCTGATGGTTTTCTTTACCAGCCCAACAGGATAAATTAAATAGCATATTAAGACTGTATTTTCTCATCCTGCAGATAACTAAACTCATCCTTTGACCTAGTTGCACTCTGAAAATGGCTGGATCAGGCATGATCAGGCCTAACAGGCTACGTAGCCTGTATCTGGGGATTGCAGAAAAAGTAAAAATACCATTTTTAAATCTACTGTCTACTGAATCTTAAATCCACCACATAAAAATCACTTTCTAAAGCTGTAGTCTCTAAATGTGAAAAAGGAACAGCAAAAATTCAGCTCTCTCTGGTGATTAACTGTAGTGGTGCATAGTAGCATTTCAGGTTTAGCACTGCTTCATCTCTGTTAGACTCCTGATTGAGTAAAAGTCTATAGGATCAAACAGCTATTTTATTTAGCCTCCTAGATACAGACAGTAATGTTTGCAGCATCCCTGCTTTGCAGCATCTTCTGGCTCCTTGTGAGCTGGCACACGAGGTGGAGAGTGTAAAGAAACCAAAAGGTGAAATACCGTGTTTGAGAGAAGTAACATGTGCAGAGATTATATGAGAGCAAAATCTGGCTCCAGTGGTTATCAGATCACCTCCAGGAAAAAGAGGAGGAACCCTTTCCTGCTTAAAAAAACAGTTGATCATCAAAGATGTTTTGATTTGCCCTTGCTGCTGTGTTTGTTTGGAGTCTGGATGCTTATTTGTAAATGTAGTGTGGAAAAGTCCTGAAATGGAGAGAGCAAAACGTTTCAGAAAGTAATGTCACTTCATGAATTTTTGAAGGGAATGGTGTTGCAATTTCATTTACATTTGTAGGGTAGCTATTAAAACATCTCGTGCTCTTGATGCTATGCACAAAGGCGTCACAGCTAAGGGTATCCAGTACAATAAATTAAGCACAGATGAAGGGCAGCAAAGCTGCTGAGAGGCCTGGAGCACAGCCCTGTGAGGAGAGGCTGAGGGACCTGGGGCTGTGCGGCCTGCAGAAGAGGAGGCTCAGGGCAGAGCTCATTGCTGTCTACAACTCCCTGAAGGGAGGCTGTAGCCAGGTGGGGTTGGTCTCTTCTCCCAGGCAAGCAGCAACAGAACAAGGGGTCACAGTCTCAAGTTGTGGCAGGGTAGGTCTAGGCTGGATGTTAGGAGGAAGTTGTCAGAGAGAGTGATTGGCATTGGAATGGGCTGCCCAAGGAGGTGGTGGAGTCGCTGTGCCTGGAGGTGTTGAAGAAAAGCCTGGATGGGGCACTTAGCGCCATGGTGTAGTTGATTGAATAAGGCTGAGTGCTAGGTTGGAGTGGATGATCTTGGAGGTCTCTTCCAACTTGTTTGATTCTATGATTCTGTGTTGCTGGAGTACTTCAGAATAACTTCATATTTTCCAACAATCTGGTGCTCTTTCAATATCATAAGCTTTGTAATTATGCTTCTTTCTTTTCTTTCACTGCAAAAGTTCCTCTTAAAAGAAATCCCATCAGGTCCAATCTCAAAAAATATTCACTGACTTTTGAGGGATGTTCTCATGTCTCTGAGTTCCAGGTAACTGCAGGAAATTTACTTATGTAGGATGGCAAGCTAAATAATCTCATTTTATCTAAAAAGTACGTAAAGGTCATAGTTAAATTTCATTTGAGCTCCACCCTAAGAAAAAAAAAATCAAGCTTAGGAAACTCTGTTACAAATGAATTTTGCATCTGGTCCTGCAAATGTACATGCTTGTTTCTTTGTGAGCCCCTCACAATGAATAAAGAGAAAAGATGCAATTTATGTATTTGTGCAACCCCCAAGCACAATTACAGGCTGGGCAGTGAGTGGCTGGAGAGCAGCCCTGAGGAGAGGGACTTAGGATTGCTGTTGGATGAGAAGCTCAATAGGAGCCAGCAGTGGGCACTTGCAGCCCAGAAAGCCAAGCAGAGCCTGGGCTGCAGCAGGAGAAGTGTGGCCAGCAGGGCCAGGGAGGTGATTCTCCTCTACTGTGCTCTGCTGAGACCCCACCTGGAGTACTGCATCCAGTTCTGGAGCCTCTATTACAAGAGGGCTGTGGAGATGCTGGAGCTTGTCCAGAGCAGGGCCAGGAGGATGCTGAGAGGGCTGCAGCAGCTCCGCTGTGAGCACAGACTGAAAGAGTTGGGGCTGTTGAGTCTGGAGAAGAGGAGGGTCTGAGGTGACCTTCTTGTGGCCTTCCAGTATCTGAAGGGAGCCTACAAAAATGCTGGGGAGGGACTTTTTTGGGAGTCAGGGAGTGACAGGACTGGGGGGAGTGAAGCAAAGCCGGAGGTGGGGAGATTCAGACTGTCTGTGAGGAGGAAGTTGTTGAGCATGAGAGTGCTGAGAGGCTGGAATGGGCTGCTCAGGGAGGTGGTTAAGGCCCCATGGCTGGAGGTGTTTAAGGCCAGGCTGGCCAGCCTGATCTAGTGTAGAATGTCCCTGCCCATGGCAGGGGTTTGGAATTGGCTGATCCTTGTGGTCCCTTCCTACCCTGACTGATTCTATGATTATATCATTCTATGAGTCTCTGATTCTATGTTTTTATTGTTCTTTGATTCTATGAGTTAATGAGTCTGTATTTCTATGATTCTATGAATTTATGAGTCTATATTTCTATGATTCTATGATTCTTTGTTTCTGTGATTCTGTGAATCTCTGAGTTTATGATGATATGTTTCTGTGATTCTATGATTCTGTTTCTATGATTCTGTAATTCATGAGTCTATGATTCTGTTTCTGTGATTCTATGATTCTGTGTTTCTATGATTCTATGAGTATGATTCTGTTTCTGTAATTCTATGATTCTGTGTTTCTATGATTATATCATTCTGAGTTTCTATGAGTCTGTGATTCTGTTTCTGTGATTCTACCATTCTATATTTCTATGATTCTATGATACCGAGTCTATGATTCTTTGTTTCTATGGTTCTGTGATTCTCAGTCAATGAGTCTTTGATTCTATGTTTCTGTGATCCTATGAGTCTATGATTCTATGTTTCTATGATTCTATGAGGCTATGATTCTGTGATTCTGTGAGGCTATGATTCTATCATTCTGTGTTTCTATGCACAGGGTTAGATCTATTGCTTTTTTTGTATTTTTTTTTCCCTATGACATTTTTAGTGATAAAAGACCAATTTCTGCCCTTGCTTAACCTCCAGCAACCCCACTGATTTCCTTGCTCATTCCAAATTGTAATGAATGACTTTACACAATCGAGTCCTTTTCTTCTTTCTCTTCCAGATTGAGTGTCTCAGCCCAGACAATGGGCTCCTGCCTACACAAGCGTACAACTGGGATAAAGCCACTGACTTAAGCAGACATGCTCCATCGTGACTGAGAGACTCAGCTCGTCTGTGCCATAGAAACTTTAATGGAACATAAGCCAGGGAAGAGCATGCAAGTAAGCACAATTTTTAACTCCTTAGCCAGAGTCTGTGTTTGTGTCAGCCCTGACTCATGGTTTATACACATAGGGTATGTATTAAATATCACTGCACTTACACCACGTGTATCTATTGGAGATAATTATGGCTATTGTAGTAGTGGTGGGACTTTAGAGTCTTTAATACATTTATCCCCACAACATCTGATAAAGTGAGGAAGTATTTTTATCTGTGTATTATATAGCGGAAACTGAAGCCTGGGTCGTTTTTTGCTATGCCAGGGAACTGCACCTGGATTTCCTGAGTTGAAAGCTAGTGCATAGACTGCTGGTCTGTCTTGATATAGCAATAGAAATAGGTACAGAGAATAGTGCTTCTTGTAAATTGGGGTATCTGAGCTGCTTGGTGGAGATACGGCAGAGATGATAAATTGCTTACTGTTAAATAGAGTGTTTGGGAATTGTCACGTAGCTACAGAGAGGCCACGCTATTATTAATGATGCACAAGGCATATATTTCAGCTTATTCTTCCATATCCATATTGACTCTGAAGTGCAAACAATAATACAAACTAGATTTTGCCAGTAAACCAACACGATTTATCTGGAGGATGGAGCAGAAAGAGGGAGCAGAGCCCAGTTGCTCCCTGTTTGTGTGCGGTGGTGTATCTGCTGATGGAGGTGGTCCAGGAAGGGGGCAGAGGAAATATTAATGCTATTTACTTGTCTGGTGAGAATTCATTGAGATGGCCTCTTGGCTGATCCCAGAGAGATTAACAAGTGATGAAAATGTGTATTGGAGCCGGTAATCGTACTCAGATCTGCTGCGCTGTTACCACGAGCTTACCTTTTCTCCCTATAATCACACAATAATGTGCTTACTTTGCTATCTCAAAGGTCAATGATCAGTTCAATGCATGGAAAGGAGATGCCTGGAGTGGAGGTGCTGAGGAAGTGGTGGCTTGATTCTGCTGTCTCAGAGGTCATTCTTGAAAGGGGAAAGGAGGTGTCTCAAGAGCAGACCCATTCTTTTAGCAAGGCCAGAGCTGTCTATGAGTGAAATAACTGACTCTTCATTTCCCAAGAGCATCTAGCATGTGAATGAGACTATTCACATGAATTTTGCATTATGCAAGTATAAATCTAGAGTGAGTCATTTAATTCAGTTGAGATAGGTGGTCTTGTTACAGGACAAGGAAATACTACACAGTCATTTAAACCAGCAGATTTCATCAGGAAAAAAGTCTCCTTCCACACTGAGATCATAGAATCATAGAATCAGCCAGGTTAGAAGAGACCTCCAAGGTCATCCAGTGGCTTGAATCTGAGTGAAGAGGCTGAGGGAGCTGGGATTGTTTAGCCTGGAGAAGAGGAGACTCAGAGATGACCTCATTGTTGTCTATAACTGCCTGAAGGGAGGCTGTAGCCAGGTGGGGTTGAGCTCTTCTGCCAGGCAAGCAGCAACAGAAGAAGGGGACACAGCATCAAGTTGTGCTGGAAGAGGTCTAGGCTGGATGTTAGTTAGGAGGAAGTTTTTCACAGAGAGAGAGTGATTGGCATTGGAATGGGCTGCCCAGGGAGGTGATGGAGTTGCCATCCCTGGAGGTGTTGAAGCAAAGCCTGGATGAGGCACTTAGTGGCATGGTCTGGTTGATCGGCTAGGGCTGGGTGCTAGGTTGGACTGGATGATCTTGGAGGTCTCTTCCAACCTGGTTGGTTCTATGATTCAGTGATTCTATGTCATTTGGGATATTGTTTGATATGCTACAGGATTTGATTGCAATTTAACAGCAATTCACATTCCCATAGCCATTCTAAACAGGTTCTCCTATGTCCCTGTTACATCGGTAGCCAAGTTTCTGTGTCAAAACCTGAACATTTCATTATGATTAAAAATAGAAAAGTCATATATTCCATCCATATTATACGGTGATGGGAGCAAAACTGGATGAGAAGTCATGGTGTGGTAATAGGGTCATTATTGTTTGGAGATTATTTTAGTATATGTATGGTCAATTGCACTGAAGATATATTACATTGCAGTTGTTCGTGAACATTGTATAGTGTATGGTGGATCAAGAATATTCTGCTTTATCCCATGGATTAAAACAAAAACAACAAAATTTTGAATATATGTCTATGAAAAGGCAGAATTTGATCCTCTGAGTAGCTTAAACTCTTCTTGATGTGACATGCACCTTCCTGATGTGCATCTTCATAAGACATCAGTAGAATTACCAGAGACCAAGGAGTCCTCACTGTATTTCATTATTATTCATAGAATTATAGAATAGTAGAATCATAGAATCAACCAGGTTGGAAGAGACCACGAAGGTCATCCAGTCCAACCTATCGCCCAGCCCTATGCAGTCAACTAGAACACAGCACTAAGTGTCCCATCCAGGCTTTCCTTGAACACCTCCAGGGACAGCAAATCCATCACCTCCCTAGGCAGCCCATTCCAATGCCAATCATTCTCTCTGCCAACAACTTCCTCCTAACATCCAGCCTAGACCTTCCCTGGCACAACTTGAGACTGTGTCTCCTTGTTCTGTTGTTGGTTGCCTGGCAGAAGATCCCAACCCCACCTGGCTACAGCCTCCTTTCAGGTAGTTGTAAGACAGCAATGAGCTCTGCCCTGAGCCTCCTCTTCTCCAGGCTGCACACCCCCAGCTCACTCAGCCTCTTGTCATAAGGTTTGTGTTCCAGGCCCTTCACCAGCTTTATCACCCTTCTCTGAATACATTCCAGTATCTCAACATCTATCTTGAACTGAGGATCCCAGAACTGGACACAGGACTCAGTTAGAACAAATGAACTAATATCTCACTTGAGGTTGGCCACATATGGTATAGGCAGCATCTTTACACAATACCAGAGCATGCACTTGAAGAAAAAGTGTCTTCCACAAAAGCAGCCTCCCGAAATGCTTTTCATAGTTTAAAAGAGAGAGAGAGAGAGAAAAAAAAAAAAGGAAGACACATTTAGAGAGTTAAAATATAAATAATTCATAAGGAAAAAAAAAAAAAAGAAAATAATAGGCTTAGAGGAGGGAGAATAGAGACCTGCACACTTACAGGGCCTTCCATCTAATTGCCTATAAATAATCGTCTTGTACATATTACCCACGACAGAGCACGGTCTCTGACAGTGTTATAAGCTTGAATGTCAGCTGCAGAGCTCAGCTGCTGTTTGTAAATGGTCTTAACTGTGCTCTTGATTCTTCTGTGCTTACTGTATATAGGTTTGTTTTATTGGCACTCTACTGTAAGCATATTCTGCACTATGCAAATATAAGAGCTGAGAAGCATATGGGCCGAATCCTGCAACACTCGCACAGGCAAATGTCCAATTTGCTTGATGGGAACTTTTCCTGAGTAAGCAGTAGGAGCAGAATCAACTCCATCCTCTGCCTCTCAGGTATGACAACAGACATTGATGTTTGGCAGACAAGGAAAGGAAGGGTATAAGATCCCCTCCTGGGGGTAGATGCTCAATTCTGTCTTCTTTAAGCCCTGAGATCCAGTGAGATGCTACAAAAGGCACAGTCAAGTCAGTATGAAACTCTTCATCCTTTAGCACCCTGATAATAATCAGGTAGAAAATAAAAGACCCTTGTTATTGATAATACTCCTCTCTGGAGTCTACCTCTTGGTACCAGCAGTGAGGGTGTCTCTCTCAGTCAGTGAGGACTGATTTAAACTGCATGCGTATGTGGAGTGAGGAGGAAGAGGAGGGAAATTCTGTTCTTTTTTAGAAAGAGTTGCTGTAATTTCTGCTTCAATACCCTGCTCAAGAGCTTTGGAAGAGAGACATAACATAATTAAGAGTGGGAACCTCAGGATTCAGCCCTGCATCAGGCTCTGGATCAACTCTGCAATCCATTGTACAGTAATGAGTGTCCAAAAGTTCTGTCCCATACCTGGTCTTTGTATAATACATGGTCCCTTCTGCAGTGATAAGGAGCATGTTGTGAACTTCAGGTCTGAGTCCTACAAAAGCTCAGACATCTGATGAATTCCTTATTCAACTCCAGTTTAGTCTACACTGCCCATGACAGCCTGGTAGATATCAGAGAACCTGGACTTCTTTGGTCTAGCTACCATGGGAACCACTGCAGCAATGATGCCTGAGTACAGACTTCAGCATCAGCCCAACAGGGACCCTGGTTACACACTTGGGACTTCTAAAGTGAGCTGAAAATTGGGCTGTGTGTTTTCAGTGCTGTCATACCTAATAGCTAGACTGACATTAGCAGTGGTACCCATATCTTCCTTTGTTCTGCAGCCATATCCTTTCAGCAGTGTCTAATTAGAAACTTAAGCTTCATCCCTTACTCACATGCCTCATCCTCATCCTCATGTGCCTTTAAACCAAAATGACTAATTCAGATATAGGCTTAAAGACCAAAGCCTCCAAGAGCTGGTTTTGCAAACTCTTTTGTACATGGCTTTTCCCCTTCTCGAAGGGAAAAAAAATAAGAAGCTATTCTCATCAGGAAATGCTGGCAAAAAGGGTTTAATTACAGAAATCGTTTTGCTCCCTATGGAGAAGGCATGAAGAATGGCATATTTCCACATCTGAATTGCACATTCATCAGGAAAAGAGTGATTTCCCCTTAAGAATGTTCTGGAGAAGTAGAAAAGAGCATTGAACCCTGGGGTGTGTATTATTTTATAGTCTCTGAAAGGCAAATGGTTTCACTTCCATTGATTAAAATATATGAGTTTTCCCCTCTGGATTACTCTCCTGGAAGTAGAGGTAAAAAAAAAACATCTTTAGCAGTGGCTGTCAATTGATGCAGCACCTCTTGGCAAAAGGTTTACCAAAGACACCTCTTAAGATAAAGAGTTGTAGAATCATAGAATCAGCCAGGTTGGAAGAGACCTCCAAGATCATCCAGTCCAACCTAGCACCCAGCCCTGTCCAGTCAACCAGACCATGGCACTAAGTGCCTCATCCAGTCTTTTCTTGAACACCTCTGGGGACAGCAACTCCACCACCTCTTCTGCTGAACTTCTTCAGGAAAAAAAAAAAAACAAAACCAAAAATCAACCCAAACAACTTTGACCACAGCGGAAGTTGCTCCTTTTTTCAGCTTGATGAATGGGGGCTTGACTTACAGCAAATGAGACCTCTCAACATGCAGAGTGTTATTAGGTAAAGGCGTGTTTAATCAGTGCTGGGTGACAAGGGGAGGTCATCCTCCAAAGCCCCTGCACACCTTCACCTGGTTCAGGTAGAATATTTATGCTACAAAGCCATACCTATTCAGTACAGGAGTAGGATTATTACAACTGAATGTAGCCTTTGCACACCTTCACCTGTTTCAGGTAGAATATTTATGCTGCAAAGTCATACCGATTCAGTACAGGGGTAGGGGTATTACAATTAGTTCTGAGAATAGGAGGAGATATTACAATCAGTTCCTGGAACTCATTTCTATGCTGTCCCACCTCTTTACGCATGCTCACTGCCACCTGGTGGTCGCCTTTTGGGGTCTTTGGGAGGAAGGCTGATGTCTTCCTCAGACTGACCTCTCTACCTTTCATCCACCTGGCATCAGTTGTGGGTGACATTCTTGGCTGGAGTCTCCAATGTTCTCTGCTTTGAATACAGTATTCTTCTTCCCCGTGAGAGTGTTTCGAGACCCTCTCAAGCTTGCCCCACCTCCTGTGTGTTTGTCTGATTGATGATGCTTTATCTCAGTGCTCACACAGTTAATGATTTAACAAAGTTCCTACACTCTATGTTCTCTATCCCTTTTCCCATATCAGACTTTACGGTAGGTGTTTTCCTTGTTTTGTTGGAGTGAATGTCAATGTAGAAACACAACTTGACATTGGGACTATTAAGTGCTGATCTGAGCAGCAGCTCCAGGACTTGCTCTCTTTGGTTTCCCAGAACACAAGGTCTAATAGGCTCATGCATTAGTCTTTTCAATCACCTTCTTGTTCCACAGATGTAGCTTCTTTACAAATTCTACCAAAACACCATTTGGAAAAGAGTTTGACTTAACAGTGTCTGTCTGCAAGGTGCATTTCACCTATGTGAAGCCATTGTGGTACAGGACACAGGCACAATGTGGCAGGCTGGTGAACACTGACAGTTTGAAATGTACATCTTCATAAAATATGCCTCCTTGAGCAACCTGTTCCAATGTCTCACCACCTTTTTGGCAAAGAACTTCTTCCTAACATCTAATCTAAATCTACCCTTCTCTAGCATTGTTCTTTGGTTTTATTCTCATTTGAAGAGCATCATTGTGTAGTTCAGTCAACAAGGAAAGACCAATTACACAAACAGTGCTGAACTCACAGAATCACAGAATGTCAGGGGCTGGAAGTGACTTTGAAAGATATCCAGTCCAACCTCTCTGCCAGAGAGTAAAATCACCTATACCAGATCACACAGGAGCACATCCAGGTGGGTTTTGGATGTCTCCTGAGAGGGAGACTCCACAACTCCCCTGGACAGCCTGTTCCAGTATACCATCACAGTGTTCTGATTTGCCATTGGAATGGGCTGCCCAGGTTGGTGGTGGAGTCTCCATCCCTGGAGGTGTTCAAACAAAGACTGGATGGGGCATTTAGTGCCATGCTCTAGTTGATTGGACAGGGCTGGGTACTAGGTTGGAGTGTATGATCTTGGAAGTCTCTTCCAACCTGGTTGATTCTATGATTCTGTGACTCACAGTGAAAAAAAATTCCTCCTGTTTATATGGAACTTCATATGCCTCAACTTCCACCCATTGCCCCTTGTCCTGTCATCAGACATCGCTGAGCAGAGCCTGACACCATCCTCCTGGCACTCACCATTTACATCTTTATAAACATTGATGAGGTCACTTCTCAGTCTCCTCCTCTCCAAGTTAAAGAGCCCCATCTCCCTCAGGCTCTCATCGTTAAGAGAGATGGTCCACTTGGATTTAATCATATTGGATTGAATCCACTTGGATTGAACCGGAATTCAAGCAAACAGCATTCTACTCTGCTCTTGGGTTTGCTTGTTTCCTTTTAATAATGTTGCTGGAGTTTAAAACTCAAATAGGTAAATGGCTGGAGTGAACAGGCAGATTGAATGGAAGGATTTGAAAACTGCAGGAAAGCACCACAAACAAGTAAGAGCACTAAGAACAAGAAAAAGCAGAAGTTGCATGCAGTTGGAAGTGAAGATGTTCCATTTCCTTTCTAAAATCAAATGCAAGCTGCTCATGTGACTGATTTAGTATTGAACAAGAGAGGGAAAATTGCTTCTTGGCATTTAAATGGAAATGTTTCTTGTTCAGAAATTTTGGAAGCTTGCATACTGTATGATTTTTGAAAGGCTTATACAATTACCATTGAATTCAGATGAGGTCTATTCCTAACAATATACATATTTCTCAATTAAACTTTGCCCTTCCAGAGGCCCTGAATTACCTTTGTCTTAGAGTCTAGATTCCTGATGCGGAATATATTCCAGAGGAAATAAGACCAATGCAAATGTATTTTGTTTTTAATATGTATGACTGAAAGGAAAAAAAAAACCCCAAACCCCAGCCACCCAGTGAACAGCAGCAGCTATTTTGCAAAGCAGGCCTTTATGTGGAGAACTGCTGTTTAAGATTATGTTCTGATTTGCTGCGTGCCTTTTTACCCCTGATTTCTGGGTTTGGAATAAAACACAATCTTACCTTTTGCTTTCCCCACAAAGGCTGGCAATTTCAAGAGGAGAAATAAAAAAAATAGGCAGAACGTAGCAGACTTGCACTTGGTTGATTTAAAGGTATGCCATGAAGAGGACAGTTCCCATGTAGCTCAAAGCACTGCATGAAGTGCTGCAGTCCATTATGTTCAGCACTCTTCTTACACTGCAGTTTCAGGGTCTGATCCAATATCGCTCTGAGATTTGTGATGCCAGCGTAAAGCCGCATAAAGGTTGTTGCTGAAAAGTTTCCTAAGAGTAAATTTGGAGGATGGACCTGAAGCAGAGAAATGTGATGGTTTGGTGAGTGAGAAAAGGATAGGCAACAGGGAATGAATCCTGGCACGGATAAATTGTCAGGGATTTGCCCAAGGTCAGGGAGTGAAGCAGTAGCAGGGCCTGACACCTAGCAATACCGCAACCCTTTCTCACCTTAGACCGTGGTGCCGAATATCAACATTAAATACGTCCAATTTCCTGACAATACAGTTTTAAAATCAAACAAAATCCTTACAAATATTTAAAAGGCAGAAACTAACAGCACTGATCTTTGTTTTAAAGAAGTTATCTTAAATGATGCAACTGAAATCTTGCAGACATTCTTCCTTCCCGAGAATTTTATTTCAATGATCAAACAACACAATTATGGAAAATATTAATACTCATAATATCAGCAATAATTATTACAATAATGAAGAAATCTCCTGACGCCACTCTTTATGATGCTTTTTGACCCCCAAAAGCCTGCCATTATGCAAGCTGCCTAACTAGGGGCAAGGGAGGAACAGAATTTTCTCCCTCATCGTATGTACTGAAGCTGGAGCCCACCTGACTCCAAGACAGGGGAGAGGCTCACCAGGGCCAGGACACAAAGTCACCAACTAAGGCAACTTCCCATTCCATCTTTGACTCCAGTCTAATCCCCATCCCATTCACATGCTGAAGCCAGTGCCCACTTCATTCTGTCCCTCTGTCTAGCACATGCCCAAGCACGTCCTCTTGCCTTCCTGTTATCTTCTAATGCTTATGTTCACACACAGTCGATCTCATCACTGTGCCTATACCCATGTCCATGCCCTTGCCATGCCATGCCCATCTGCTCTCCACACTGCGTCCTCATCCATCTCCTTCCCATGCCATGACTGTGTTCATGTCTGTGTCCATCCTTTCCCCATAGCCATGCTATACCTAAGCCCACCTCCTCCCCATGCCTTGTCCACATCTATGTCTACCCCTGCCCCTGGCATGCTCATGTACATGCCTATGCCTATATCCAGCTCTTCCCTATGTACACATCATATCCTTGTCCATTCCTGCCCCATCTTTATGCCTTGACCATGCTGTGGCCATGCTCATTCCCATCTTGTGCCAATGGCCATTTCCTCCTCATGCCACACCACCACATGCTGTGCCCACATCCATGTAATGCTCATTGCCATCTCCTGTGTCTATGACGTGCTCATGCCCATCTCCTCCCTTTGTCATGTCTGTGTTTACCCCTGTCCCATGCCTATGCCATGACTGTCATGCCCATGCCCTGATCCTCTCTGTGTACATGCCTGTGTCCCCCATTTCTCCATGCCTATGCCATGCTCATGTTCATGCCCATCTCTTCCCTATATGTATGCCATTCCATAGCTGTGTCCAGCCTTGTCCCATTCCTATGCCATGTCCATGTCTGTGCCCATCTCATGCCAATGCCCATGTCCTCCTCATGTCATGCTAGCACACACTGTGCCCGTGTCCACGTCCTCCCTATGTCCATGCTATGCCCATGTCTATGTCAACTCCTGCCCCGTACATATGCCATGATTTTTTCATGCTCATGCCCATGCTCATCTCTTCTATATGTCCATACTATGCCACAGCTGTATGTACACCATGTCCATGCCTATTTCCATCTCATACCAATGCCCATGTTTTCCTCATGCCATACTACCACATGCATGCCCATGTCCATGCCCATTTCTTCCCTGTGTCCATGCTATGCCCTTGCCTACCTCTGCGCCATCCCTATGACAAGACTCTGTTGTGCCCATGCACATGCCTGTGTCCCCATTTGCCTTGTGCCCATACCATGACTCTATTATGCCCACGTCCAGCTCCTCTCTGTGTCCATGCCATGCTATGTCCGCTCATGCCTATGCCATACCGTGCTCATGCCCATCCCCATCTTTTTCCCCATCCCCATCTTTTTCCCCATGCCTCTTCTCTCCCAATGCCCATTTCCATACCATGCCCATCCCCTCGGCACGCCAGCCCGAACCACCCCCGTGCCGAGCCGTGCCCACGCCGAGCCGAGCCGAGCCGTGCGGAGCGCCGGGCGGTGCGCAGCAGCCGGCCCATGTGTGCTTGTCATTCCCAGCCCGGGAGCGCCGGCTCCTGCCTCCCATTCATGTAACCTGTGTGTGTCTCTCTTTCTCTCTGTGTGTAACAGAGAGAGGGAGAGAGAGAGCGAGGCAAGGAGAGGAGGAGGAGGAGGGGGGGAAGCTTTAAATAAAGCCTTTGGATTGCAGCTGCTTATTTTGGGCAGTCCTACCAGGGACGATTCCTGCCAGGAAAGAAGCTGGACCGATTTTTTTTCTTTTCTTTTTTATTTTTTTTAAATTATTATTATTAATTCTGATTTTGATTTTTGCGGGGGGGGTGGTGTGGTGTGGTGGTGGTGGTTGTGTCTTGCCGAGCTGCCTGCTGCGATGAGCTCCGGTGCCTGGCTGTAGTTGCCCACTTTGGGATCGCTGGACACATAAGTGGCATTTCGGTGGGGGGAAGCCTGCAGACATGGTAAGCTTTGCTTTTTGCTCTGAAAAGTGCATTTGTGCGATCTCCTCCCTCCGGTTTTCCCTTCCCCCTTCCCTCTTTCTATCAACGAGACAGGCACAAGGTTGGGGCTTAGGGGAAGCTCCCGGAATCCTGCTTTTTCCTCCCCACCATCCCTCCCTCTGCCCAGCTCGCTTTCCTTCCTTCACATCCCAGCCTTGCTGCTTCCTCCGCGCAGTTTGCAGCAATTCAGCAGGAGGCAAAGATGCTGCTGGAGGCTCTTAGCTGGGGCGGTGGGGACCAGACACAAGACTGGCAAGACCTTGCTCCAGGGTGTGTTTGGGGTAGCTTCTCCCATCCGAACTCCTCCCCCCCCCCATCCCCTTTCCTCTGCACCCGAGCGGTGCGGCTATGCTAGGGGGTGCGGAGGGGTGGGGAGAGAAGAGGAAGGCAGCAGTGCAGATTTGGAAGCGCTGGAGCAAGGATGCAGCTTTAAGATCAATCGGTGTTATTTATGTAATAGTAAAAGCCGGGGAGGGGCGGGGGGGTGGGTGGGGGGGAAAGTGAAGAGCCTCGGTATTTCAGAGCTGCACAAAGCTCCTTTTGCTCTGTCTGAGCCCTCCACCCCGTCCCCATGTCCTGCTGCAGGGTGGTGCGTGGTGGGAGTGTGTGTGTGTGTGTATGTTTACATTTGGCTCTGTGCTAGAGTCAGGGATGGGGAAGTGGGCTCCCATTTTCCACGGGAAGGTGGGTTTGCCTCCAACAAAAATAAGGAAAAAAATACACTTGACTGCAACTTGAGTGACAGTTCTGTTTCTTAGGCATTAAACGCTAAAACCCTGCTCCCAGCCGTGCTCTGCCAGTATTCACACACACCCCCCCCTCCAAACAGTGTGGCGTTGGAGAAAAGATGCTAGAGTGCCTGGAAGAAATGCAGTGGTTCCGACTCGTGCTCACATTCTGGGCTATTTGCATTTCGAGATACAAATTTGGGCTGTCGAACATCAAACCAGGCTGCTACCAACAGACATTACATTTCTTCATAGTTGTTTTGATGAAAAATATTATTTTCCCTCCCCCCCCCCCCTGCTTTAC
>WAAF01006026.1:148102-221625 GCA_013400475.1 Tricholaema leucomelas
CCCCCCCCCCCCCCCTGCTTTACAATATCTCAATATCTGGGATATTTTACTTTGAAATAACTAGTAGCTAAGGCATGCTTTAAAAAAAAAAAGGCACACTTAAAAAAAAAATATATATATATATAAATAATACTAATAGTAATAATAATAATAAACCCCCTTAAAGTATTCCTGAGGCAATATGTATTTACTTTTCCTTACCACGCTTCAAAATTTGCAGTGGTTACAATCATCTGAGCACATGATTTGGGAGTGGGGGAAAGAAAAAGCAACAAAATACAAACCACAACCAAACAACAACCAGAACAGCAAAAAAAAAAAAAAAAAAATCATATTTATGCCACAGTCTTCCTTGTCTTATGGGGTACAGAGGCTGAGTTATGTTTTTTTGATACAACCAAAACAGAGCTGGCTAAATACTTATTGGCTAAATAGACAAGACCTCTCCGTGTCTTGGATGCATTTGCTTATGCCTCTTCCAGGAAAGTTCAATTCTCTATGATTATAAAAACCCAAACAAATGCCCAAAGCCTGAGGCAAAGTATATTTTTTTCCCCTTCACCCCAGCTTCCTCCTTAACTTTTTTTTTGGTGATGAAGTCTCATCTTGAATTTAGAGCTTTCCTGAGCAAAGTTCTGTGCGAAGGGAAGGACATTCAGTGAGAAAATGAGAGCAAAGCTTTGAAGTTGGAAGTTGCCTGTGTGCTTTCTATAGGTAAACTTACACTGTAGGCTGGCAAGTTGGTAGCGTGCTGCTCTCTGCTCTGGGACACATGAGTTGAGCAGGGAACTTGGCAGATCCCAGCCTATCCCAATCCAATTTCTTTCTGCTTCGCTGACCTTAATAAAATTGCTTACTAGTAGGGTGGCCCCTCCCCTCCTATGAAAAGTGCTCTGCTCCCAGCATGTGTGCCATATGTGCCTGCAATGCCCAAGGTTTTCTGTGTACACCTAGACCATCCCAGCAACCCACATGTGCCAGTTGCGCGTTAGGTCCGGCAAGGGCAAAGCAGCAGCAGCGGCCATCGGAAATCCCAACATCTCCCCGAGTTGCTGGAGGAGGTTGGGGCTGAGCCAGTGATTTGTATTTAATTTATTTCATTGGCCTCTTCAGAGCCAGGCGCCTCCCACTTAGTGTCTCAGCCTGTAGCGCTTTTATAGTTTTGGCTGGGAAAACAGTGAGTGTGTACATAGATAAATATATATATATATTTAGTACCGTGTGTATGTGTGATGAGGGGGGCATAAAGGTAGGAAGATGTATCTCCGTTGCACTGTTTTGCAGCAAGACAAGCTTTCAAAGCAGCTTGCTTGTTTCTGTCTGGCTTACAAGCCTACAGGAATTTGCTGCTTTGTGGCCGTTGCGAGCTGCCCTTCCCTGCTAAATTCCCAGCTCCCAGCCTGTGCCACTCTGCTGGCTCAGTCCTCGCTAGTGCAGGCTGTTTTGTAGCCGTGAGTATTCCCTGCTGCCATGATCCCTTCAAAATACGACTTCCAAGCCAATGCGTGAGCAAGGAAAAGAGGGGTCTCTGCTGATTTCCAGCAGGCTTGGGGGTGGGGATGGGTGCATGAGGTCACGGTGTGTGGCCAGGCTTTTCCCAGGCATGTGAAAATTGTTACCTGGGCTATGCTTCCTTCAGACCACTGCTCTGCACCAGACCACCCTGAGAAGAGGGCTGGCACCCATAGCTGAGGCAGGGAGAAGAGTGGTGGTAACTTTGTGGACAGCTTCAGTTTTTTCCCCTTGTCCTCCCCAAATCATCAGAACTGGAAATTATTGGCACTGCACCGATGTACTCTATCTCTGCAGGACTCCTGCCACTGTCTCACTCTCCCTTTCCATCTGTATGTGTGTGCATGTGTGCAGAGCTTTACTGGGGAGGTTTTCAGTTTATCTGTCACTTATCTGAGGGATCTGAAGGAAAAGAAAGCCATGTTTTGGGGGAAAAAAAGAGGGTCTTTGATGTGGAAAGAGGTTCTCAGGCTGGTCTTTGACAAGAGAAGGCAGGGGGGAAGGCAAAAGGAGGTACACAAGTTAGCTTGACAGTTCCCTTTTTTGTTAGCAAGGGGGCCTGGTTTAGGAAGGCTTTTCTGGGGACAATTTGCCTTCTCTCATTTTAAAGGATAGAGGAAAAGCATTGAAAGAAGACACTAAAACTGCTTGTCTGGTTTTGGTTAGGGAGAGAAGGGAGATACACCTCCCCTCCTACCTCTCTTCCCCCCCCCCCCCCCAATTTATTTTACTACATAGATGGACAAAGGGAGGCAACACTGTGTTCAGTGGGGCTGAGGAAGGAGTGAGATTTCCACTAAGAACACTAAGAGGTTTTGGAGCCCTAGTAGCTTAATTATTTTCCTTAACTCATTTAAATGACATGCTTGCCTTTTGTTTTGGTAAGCAGATAGTACACTGGTGAGGGGAAACGTTGTTCTCTTGTTCTACAAAGTAAGGAATTTTTTTTTGGCCTTTATTTTAGTTGATTGCTTTCCTGGAGTGCATAATAACTAAAATGTTATTTCATTCCCTCTACAACGTGTACACTATTCCAATTAAGAGCCTGCTCTGATTATTTTTAACCTGGTAGTTTACCATTTCTCTGCTCAAGAGAATAAAATGTTGAGTTCTTGCACTTGAAAATAGCTGAGCCACTTCAGCAAAACTGCCTTTTCCTTGGGAAAGTCACTTCCAGTCCTGTTTGAGTCCCCACTTCGTTGCTTCATTTTCTGACAGAATCATGTCCTTGCGAGGAGCAGAACCCTGATCTTACGTAACTTGATGTTTCCAGATCAAAAGTTACAAATATTGCAGTAATGCCACGAGGAGCAAGATTTGGCAGGAGGAATGCTGCCTGGCATATGTGATTTCTTAGTAGCATTTCAAATCGAGGCTAGTTTCAGACATTTGCGGGGAGAAAAAGAAGAATTAAAAAGGACGAACAAAACCTTGCTCGTTTGATACCTTCTTTAACATCGCTTCCTCTTTTTATCTTATCTCCATAGGCGCTTGAGCCTTGATTTTTTTTTTCCCTCTCTCTTTTTTTTTTCCACAGCAAACTCTGCCTTGTTTAAGTAATGTGTAATTGTAATATCAGAAAGCAAAGCGGCACGAAACTCTCTCTCCCTCTCTCAGAATCGATTTAAAGAAATGAAACTCGGTAAATCAATGTCAATTCAGATTGAAAGATTCGCTTTTACCCACCCTGTTACCAGGTCTGTCAGCATAGCTTAGAATCATAGAATCAGTCAGGGTAAGAAGGGACCACAAGGATCATCTAATTCCAAGCCCCCTTGCCATGGGCAGGGACACCCTACCCTAAATCAGGCTGACCACAGCCTCATCCAGCCTGGCCTTAAACACCTCCAGAGATGGGGCCTCAACCACCTCCCTGGGGAACCCATTCCAGGCTCTCACCACTCTCATGCTGCACAACTTCCTCCTCATGTCCAGTCTGAATCTCCCCACCGTCAGCTTCACTCCATTTCCCTTAGTCCTGTCACTCCCTGAGACCCTAAAAAGTCCCTCCCCAGCTTTTTTGTAGGCCCTCTTCAGATGCTGAAAAGCCACAAGAAGGTCACCTTGGAGCCTCCTCTTCTCCAGACTCAACAGCCCCAGCTCTTTCGGTCTGTCCTCATCGGAGAGATGCTCCAGCCCTCTGAGCATAAAATCATAGAATCAACCAGGTTGGAGGAGACCTCCAAGATCATCCAGTCCAACCTATCACCCAAATACTGTAACTAAAAGCTTACTGTAACTAAAATCTTACTGTAACTAAAAGCTTATTATAACTAAAAGCTTATTGTAACTAAAAGCTTAAATATTCTGCCCCTGATTTGAACTGACAGGTTGGCGTCGCTGGGCACTTTGATAGAGTAACGTGCGCCACTTCCAGTGAATTGGGTAGTCAGGGATCCTTGAACAATGTTTCAGAGGAAAAAGCCTTGTAATTATTTTTTTTTTTTTAATGCAAATATGCACACATTTCCTCTCTGTTGTAGGTTAAGAGGTAAAAAATGATGGAGAAAGGTTTTGTCTTAACTATACTGGCACAGCTTGAAGAGCGGTGGTGTAGCGTGACTATAGATCGTAGATTTAACTCAGGAGTAAATGTGTGAGTCGCATTCCTCAGTGCTGTTTCACTGGCATTGCACTGACAGTCAAATAACTCCCCTAGAAATGGGGGGGGGAGGTAGGGGTGGGTTTTGCCAGTTGTCCAAAATCACTCTTCCTGGAGCATCTTTAGAAGCAGAGGTAAACTCTGAATAGGAGAGCATATTTCCTTGGCTATGTGAAGTGACGAACACTTCATAATGGAAAGTTCTGATTTCTTGGAAAGTTTGAGCCTCACCAAAACCCTTCTGCCTTTACACCAAATTGCTATGAACAAAACTGTTTGCGCTGTAGGGGGATTAAAACTTCATCGCATATCATCCTGCTGGGTATCAGCAGAGGTGATCTTTTGAATGTGAAGATGTCTGTGAAAGCAGCAAACATGGAAACCTGTGTTCTTCCCGGTTATTGGCAGCCAAAGGGATGAAAACACACTACAAAACAGAATAGGGATGGCAGTTTATGTGACTAATGCAAATAAGATTTGCTTTCTAAGATGTGACACATCCTGGCTTGTCTAAAAGAAAGATGTCGTTAGTGGTCAGTTTAGGTGAAGGAGCTAACTGAACCACATTTATCAGTGCATTTAAATGGGGATGGATTCAGTTTGATTTCACTGATATGTCCTCAGGCTTTAGTGAGATAGTATTTGCTACAGTCTGGGCAAACCCCTGCAATCCAGGTTCCTGCTTTGCCATCGTAATTGCCGCTAAGGGACTGGCGGCAGATGTGCTACCCAGGCAGCAATAGCAAATGTGAAAGCAGGAGATGTCTTGCTGCCCATTGATTTAGGATTTAGGTGATTATTCAGTGCAATTTTCTCTTTAAACCCTGAGCAGAAGCTGCATCACTTTGCCTGCTCATGTGTCTGCACACAATGAGTCTTCAAAGCATTCTGGAAGTGGATCAGTTAAACAATCACCAGTTAAAAAACAGGAGGGTTACATATTATGTTACCGTTTTAACTCAACCCTGTGCTATCTATGCAATAAGGGGTCACAAGCTTGGGGAGTATTTGGTCTGTGCATAAAATCAGCCTTACTTTTCTATACCATGCTGTGTGGAGGGAAAGAGAAGCTAGGATTCATTTCCTGAGCAGCAGCATCTTCAAGTACTGCCTGTCCAGGTGAAAGCCAGGTTCTTGAGACCACCAAGTCATAAGCCATCTCTACAACTGAATCCCCTGGACTTAAATCACCTTGTCTGGTAATGAATTGAACTCCTAAATCTGGTAAGGGGAAGTTTTCAGTCTTCTGCTTACTCCTCTTTTGAACTGCCTTTACGACCTTAGATGATGGAAACAATTTTGTCCTTGCCTATGCAATGCACTGAAGAATAAGAAGGAAGAATTTGGTTTAGAATCATAGAATTAGTCAGGGTTGGAAGGGACCACAAAGATCTTCTAGTTCCAGCCCCCCTGCCATGGGCAGGGACACTCTATGCTAGATCAGGCTGCCCACAGCCTCATCCAGCCTGGCCTTAAACACCTCCAGGGGTGGGGCCTCAACCACCTCCCCGGACAACCCAGTCCAGGCTCTGACCACTCTCATGCTGAAAAACTTCCTCCTCACATTCACTCTGAACCTCCCCACCTCCAGCTTTGCTGCACTGCCCCCACTCCTGTCACTCACAGCCTAAAAAAAAAGTCCCTCCCCAGCTTTTTTGTAGGCTCTCTTCAGATCCTGGAAGGCCACAAGAAGGTCATCTCAGAGCCTCCTCTTCTCCAGACTGAACAACCCCAGCTCTTTCAGTCTGTTCTCTTAGTCCTTTTGTTTTGCTAAAAAGCTCTCAGAAATAACTGCCAGAAGTGGTTGAAAGGGAAAAAAAAAACAAACAGGTAGAACACGAGATGCTGGAATTTTCTTCCTGCTTGCTGATACACAAGGTATCGGCTGGTTGGGCTTGGTGCAGCACAGATTCCATCAGCAGGGATCAAGCAAATGTTGCTATTTCTAGAAAACTGCCCTTTGTGCAGCTGTGTTTGAGGTGTGATCAGGTTTTTGGCATAGGTACAGATTTTTGTGCTAGAAAGCAGAGGGCAACATCAAGAGCTGGTCTCATGATGTGTTCCTGCAGACAGTGCCATGATCGGAGGTTACTTTGTGATGATAAAGTAAAGCAAAATTCCCATGGCCTTTAATTGCCGTTGTGGGCGTTTGACACATAGGCAAGTCAGACTCTGAGCTATCAAGATGATCATTCAGAAGTTGCAACACACTTAGTTTTGACACAATTATGAAACCTTGGGTTGAAGTAACTTGTCCAACATTGCCCACAATGGGCATCGTTTGGCTGCCTTATTCTGAAGCCCATCCCTCCTCCTTCCACTCTCTCCTGCTTAGTCACTACAAACCCTCCAGCTCTGCTATGTGTGAGGGATTGTAAACTTCATCTTCTGCTCCTCATTCTCATTGCTTCATCTCCGGGCTGACTTAGCTAAAACACAATCTTGTGAATTCTGACTGCATCACAGTGAAGGCAGAGAGTGTGGTAGATGTTTTAAAAACACGATTTAAATCTCATTCTTGGTTTGTTAGCCTTTGCTGGCATTTCTTCTTTGAAGTTTTGCAAAAGTTAGTAGCTTTGTCATGTTGCATAGTTTTGGTATTTGTGTATGTCAATGGCTTCAGTTAACAGATAATCATTGCTTAGAATAGAATTGAACAGCATCAACCAGGTTAGAGGAGACCTCCAAGATCATCCAGTCCAACCTAGCATCCAGACTTGTCCAGTCAACCAGACCATGGCACTAAGTGCCTCATCCAGGATTTTCTTGAACACCTCCAGGGATGGCAACTGCACCACCTCCCTGGGCAGCCCATTCCAATGCCAATCACTCTCTCTGGGAAGAGCTTCCCCCTGACATCCAGCCTAGACCTCCCCCGAGCTTGGTTTAACAGAGTACTCTGCTTCTCTAAAACACATCTCTTTTGGTCCATCCTGCTCAGTCTGGTTCTCACCTGCTGCCTTTTTGACCTCTGCAGTCTCATTTTCCTCCTTGTAATCCCTGCTCAACAAGTTTCTCACTCCAACCTCCTTCAGCTCCTTCCAGCTGGGAATCATGCTGAGCACCAGAGAGCATCTTTGTTTTCAGTTCTGATTCTTGGATACAGACCTGACATATCCCACAGCGCAAAGCACCTTGTTTTAGTCCAACACAGGTGGAAATTCAAGTGATGGAAGCTGGCAAACGTGTACAAATACACCCAGGATCATGTAGCAACAGTGTTTTTATCAAAGATGTCTAAAGTTGGATGAATTCACGCAGATTCACACAAAATTCATTACAAGAAAAGCAATTCTCTCTTAGGCAGATTTCAAATCTCCCCTCTAAAGTCTTAAACATCCCAGAGGAGATTTTAGAGAGAAAGCTAAAGGCTTTTTTTTTGGGAGTTGTTTTTTTTAACATGGATAAAACAACATATTTTTCCCTAGCCTTATTCTCAGAATCTGTTGAACTGTTTTGACTGAAATTTCCCCCAAAACCTTCAGCCTGAGGCAGACAGCTGGCATGGAGATTTTTCAGCCCAAACAATTTGCTTAGTATAGTTATGAGAAACTGTAAATGCTGTTTTATTATTAAAGCTGCCTTGCTCTTCTCATAATTGACAGCAGCACCAACTTTGCCTTTCCCTAATAAACAGAAAACTGCAGATTTTGTTGCAAACTAATTTTGTGCTTGTGTCTTTTGTAGATATTTTTATGTCTTGGAAATTTATTATGAAGTTGACATATGCATTTCTCCCTCTCTGGAGATATTCAAGACCTGCCTGGATGCATTCCTGTGTGATCTGGTCTAGCTAATCCTTCTCTGGCAGGGGCGTTGGACTGAATGTGCTTTTGAGGTTGTTTCCAGCTCCTAACCTTTTGTGATTCTGTGATATGTTATCAGGTGATGAAATCTCAAGCTTCCTTGAAAACAAAAGTGAATACAATTAATGAGAATCCCAGAAAGCCCCATCAAAGTGATAGAACATTGCAGGATTTGTAGGATGGGATTAAAAGCAAAGATATCTCAGGAGATGTTGCACTGATAGAGCAATCACAGAAATTCCCCTGTATGCTGTCTTTGCGTTTGAGGTCCTTCTGACAGCAGAATTCTGCCTTAATTTAGAGTCATAGAATCAACCAGATTGGAAGAGACCTCCAAGATCATCCAGTCCAAACACCATGCTCCAAACACCATGGCAGCATCTGGTGCACAGCCTTCCAAAAGGCAAATGATGCCTCGAAGGCCAGCAAAGTGATGCAGAGCTAATTCAGCTTCACAATTCCTTTGGGAAAAAAAGGATCACAGGATCATAGAATCAACCAGATTGGAAGAGACCTCCAAGCTCATCCAGTCCTACCTAGAACCCAGCCCTAGCCAATCAACCAGACCATGGCGCTAAGTGTCCAGTCTTTGCTTGAATACCTCCAGGGATGACAACTCCACCACCTCCCTGGGCAGCCCATTCCAATGCCAAGCACTTTCTCTGGCAAGAACGTCCTCCTAACATCCAGCCTATAGCTCCCCTGCCACAACTTGAGTCTGTGTCCCTGTTTTGTGTTGCTGCTTGCCTGGCAGAAGAGCCCAACCCCACCTGGCTACAGCCTCCCTTCAGGTAGTTGTAGACAGCAATGAGCTCTGCCCTGAGCCTCCTCTTCTGCAGGCTGCACACCCCCATCTCTCTCAGCCTCTCCTCACAGGGCTGTACTCCAGGCCCCTCACCAGAGCTTCATTGCTCTTCTCTGGACATGCCCCAGTATCTCAGCATCTCTCTTGAATTGAGGAGCCCAGACCTGGACACAGTTAACATCAATTTCTGTTACAAATCACATCCAAAAAACAAGGGGAATAAGCAAAAAGGAACACATACACCCCCACACCCCAAAACTGAAAGGGCAGATAATTGTATTTTTCGTGTGATCAGTTTTATTTCTTTCTTTCTTTCTTGTCATCATTACAGGTGACTTCTGAGGATATAGTTTCACATCAGAGACAACCTCAGGACCCACTGCTATGGAAGGAGAGGGTTCCTGCTCTCCCTCTCTTCTCTCCTCCCACTGTCCTCTTTCCCAAGGTCTTGTCCTTCAGTCCCTCAGAATATGTCTCATGGTTTAATTCATCAGCCCAGGAGGGAAATAGCTCCACAATTTGCTAGAGATTTTGGTTTTGTTTTTTTTCATTTTCCTGTGGCCACTCTGCCACAATGCCCTGGTTCAGTAATGGCAGCACGTGGTCATCAGCATGCAAACACCAATGTGGTGGACAGCAAAATGGCGTTTATTAACGTGTAGCATGGGATTATATAGGATAGGTGGCAACATCACTTCCTTCTGCTTGCATCACAGACAGGAAGCTAAGTATAACAAAGGAATCAGAGAGATCATAGAGAGCACAGAAAGGAGCCCTATCTTTCCGTGACAGCACGCCATCTTCCGGTCGCCAGTTGATTACCTATTTTGAGTCAATGTGATGAGAGCATGTGCCGAGGAGAAGGGAGATAGAAGGAGATGTTTAACTTCTTGGATTTGTTGGCTTTTTAGGCTGACTGAGGTTGACTTGTTCCCACCTCTCCAACCTGTTCAGGTCCCTCTGGATGACATCCCTTCCCTCCAGCATGTCTGCTGCACCACACAGCTTGGTGTCAATTTGCTGGATTCATTCTGAACCTAGCACACTGTTGCAATGCCACAGCAAAGCATTTCTAAGTATAAACCCTTGCAATGCATGAAAAACCTTTTCCCCCCACCTGCTTTAAACTCAAAATTTGGTAATTCCATTAGGTGACTCCTACTTTGTGGTTTATAGTCATCATGATTTAACAAGGTCTGGTCCTTCCATTTTCTGTTGTTCTTTTCCAAGCTGAAAATCCCCACTCCACTTAATTTCTCCTGCAAATGTCTTTCCAATACTCTTGATAATCTTTGCAGCTCTTTTCTCTCTCTTTATTACTTCTGCTATATATTTTTGATATGGATTAACCAAAAATGTATGAGATACTAAGATAGGAATGCATCTTTAGCTTGTACACCATCATCCTATTATATTTTTCTTCTTTTGTTATCTTTTCTTTTGTTTTTGTTTTTTTTTTTTCCCTGACATATCCCAAGATTTTCTAGGTTTATTTGACTGGGCAGGAGCAGAGGACCAGTATTTATAGGGGGCATCCCATGGTGATTCACCACCCACATTCCTGTGTGGTAACAGTCAATTTGGAGTCCACATTGTGTATGCATCAGGAACAGTGTGGCCAGTAGGACAAGAGAGGTTATTCTGCCCCTGTACTCAGCACTGATCAGGCCACACCTTGAGTACTGTGTCCAGTTGTGGGCTCCTGAATTGAAGAGAGATGTTGAGGTGCTGGAAGGTGTCCAGAGAAGGGCGATGAAGCTGGTGAGGGGCCTGGAGCACAAACCCTGTGAGGAGAGGCTGAGGGAGCTGGGGTTGTTTAGCCTGGAGAAGAGAAGGCTCAGGTCTGACCTCATTGCTGTCTACAACTATCTGAAGCGAGGCTGTAGCCAGGTAGGGTTGGTCTCTTTTGCCACGCAACCAGCAGTAGAACAAGGGGACACAGTCTCAAGTTGTGCCGGGGGAAGTCTAGGCTGGATGTTAGGAGGAAGTTGTTGGTAGAGAGAGTGATTGGCATTGGAATGGGCTGCCCAGGGAGGTGGTGGAGTCGCTGTCCCTGGAGGTGTTCAGGAAAAGCCTGGATGAGGCACTTAATGCCATGGTGTAGTTGACTGAATAGGGCTGAGTGCTAGGTTGGACTGGATGATCTTGAAGGTCTCTTCCAACCTGCTTGATTCTGTGATTCTGTGTATTGTCAGAATTGGTTTTCCCTTTATACATTACTTGGCTTTTACTGACACTGAATTTCATCAGGTGTTATTATCACCCATTTAGTTACTCCAGGTTGTGCGAGTAGGTTGTGGTGTAATGATTGGAGGCTTTGGAGAGAATCAGAAAGCCCAGCAATGAAAAAAAAAAAACAAAAAAACCTCTCATTTTGACTTTTCTTATCTTGGTGGTAATCTGAACAAAAATATAACCAACAGGACGCACTCAGTATCAGACAAGGACAACCAGCCTCCCTGTCTGATTTATTTAGAGCAATTATTGAGGCAGGAATCGTAAAACATGTAGTTAATTTTTATTTCTGGCAAGCCCTGCCCATAGCTATATACAAATTAGTTAAATTTAGGGTCTAATTCAGTTGGGAAAATCTTCCCAAGGATGCTTATGGGCAATGCATTTATTTAGGAGAATCAGAAAACTGGGAAAGTTTAGCTACAAAATGGCTTTGCCTCACTTATAAATAGGTAGCCTGCAGCCCTAGGGCAAGTCTGTTTTGCTCACTGCAGTGGAGTAGATATTTCAAGGTAGTCCCTGGCTTCTTTGTGGCAGTGTTGGACCTACTTGGCTGTCGAGAGGCTTCTAGATCTTCCCAGGGTGTTGGGAAAGAAGCACAGGATCTCTGTCCTGATCCTGGTTCCTCTTGGCATGGAGGTTTGCAGAGGTGCAGGCAGGATCTCTTGCAGATGTGCAGGGAGCACCATGTCGGTGACGCTTCTTGCCATGTTGTGAGGCACTGAAATGCCTTCTGCTGGAAAGCTTGAAGCACTTAAGTTTCCAGGTAGTTCAAGCCCAAACTATCAGGGCTAAGCTGCTCTAAAGCACAAGACGGAGCAGAACTCATTGTCCAAGAGCAGTGAGGCTGAGGCAGAGGCAGCAGGGCAGAAGCAGCACAACTGCTTGCAACTTAGCTCAATTTTTACTACTTGCTTGAGAGCAAAGGCTCCTTTGGCCCCAGAGATTGAGCAATTAGATGGCATTTGCCAAACTGACTATATTAGGTGACCCCAGGACTTGCTCACCCTTATTTGGGCAAGACATCAACAAGTACCTAAGCCCCTGTGGGTCCCTGTTTATCACTTTGGGAGGAGACATAACGGCCCAAGCCTTTCTTTTCCTCCCGTCAGCAGAAAGGTGGAGTAACCCAGGACATCTAATAGGCCTATTAACCTTCCAGGACAAGGTCTTGTTACTTCTGACTTGAAGATGTGTGCAGCTCAAATGTATTTGCTTCTCATTGACAGCATCTAACCGAGTCTCTTTTCTTAGGCTTCATTCTAACAAGCATCTGCCCTTGCTTCAGACAGCAAATTATGCCCCTGACTTCATCCAGGCTGGAGCACCTGAGTGCTGAACCAAGGGACAACTTAATGACCATCTTCTCACAGCCTGACATGTTTCTCCTGCATCTCAGTCTCCTGAATTTCACTCTTTTCTGTCCTACAATCCATGATGCCCTGCAAAGACACCGAGGATTTGGAAACTTTCTATACTCTCTTGTTTTCTGCTTTTATCACACGAGAAAATGTGAGCATACAAAGCCACCTGCCAGTCACTTAAAGCCCTGTTTGGTGATGGGCATTTGGGTCTACCTGAACAATGCTTTCTCTGGGGCTTGTTTTTTTTTTTTTATAGCTTATTATTGCTGGTGCTGTTCACAGTATTACTTGAGATAGAGGGATGCACAAATTACTCATAGAGAAACTACAAACTGTTGTTTGCATCCCTGCATACTCCCCATATGCTTTAAAATATCATCTGTTTGTGGCTGGCTGTGCCAGACGCTGCTGATCACGGGCTCCAGGGAGCAACATTATCGTACACCTGCACCACTTAGTTGGTATTATTTTATACCTTCTGCATAATTAATGTTTAGATGAATTTTAAGTATTTCTTTATTTTGGCTTTTTATGTCTTCTCCTGAGATCATCAGGCAGCTAGTGTCTAGTTAAGAAGATACTGACAGGAAAGAAGGGGATATTGGAAGCTGATGATAAGGAAGAAAAGCATCTCTTTTGGGGAGGCAGTGTGGAGAGTGAGGAAATGGGGGGGAATATCAGGAATGAAGGGACCTTCGCCAGCTCTTTCAGTGCTGGAGCTGGATTACTGCAGTCAGTGTTCTATTGTGGTATGTGCAGTGAAGGTAGTTTGGTTTCTTTTGTTTAGTTGGTTGGGGTTTTTTTGAGTTTTTATTTTGGTTGTTTTTTTGGGGGAGGTTCTTTTGGGTTTTTTGTTTGTTTGTGTTTTTTTCCCTTTCAGAGCATAGAAAGCTAAAAATTCTGTCACATCTTTGCCCATCTGTCACAGTTTGCCCAGGTGGTCAAGAGAGCCAATGGCATCCTGGCCTGGATCAGGAATAGTGAGGCCAGTAGGAGAAGGGAGGATATTCTTTCTGTGTACTCAACACTGCTTAGGTCACATCTTGAGTGCTGTGTCCAGTTCTGGGCTCCTCAATTCAAGAGAGGTGTTGAGATACTGGAATGTGTTCAGAGAAGGGCAATGAGGCTGATCAGAGGCCTGGAACACAGCCCTGTGAGGAGAGGCTGAGGGAGCTGGGGGTGTGCAGCCTGGAGAAGACGAGGTGACCTCATTGCTGTCTACAGCTACCTGCAAAGAGGTTGTAGCCAGGTGGGAGTTGGTCTCTTCTACCAGGCAACCAGCTACAGAAAAAGGGGACATAGTCTCAAGTTGTGCTGGGGAGGTCTAGGCTGGATGTTAGGAGGAAGTTGTTGGCAGAGAGAGTGATTGGCATTGGAATGGGCTGCCCAGGGAGGTGGTGGAGTCACTGTCCCTGGAGGTGTTGAAGCAAAGCCTGGATGAGGCACTTAGTACCATGGTCTGGTTGATTGGCCAGGGCTGGGTGCTGGGTTGGAGTGGATTATCTTGGAGTTCTCTTCCAACCTGGTTGATTCTATGATTCTATTCCATGGTCTCTGCTGTGCATGAAACAAACAAATAAATGAAAGATCAGGGTACTTGTCAGCTACTCTTCCATCTCCCCACACTCAGTTCTAGCAAAGCTGCTGATCAAATGTAAATGCATGTGGGCACATATTCTTCATCTGTGAATGTTCCTGTTTCTTTTTCCTTCTCTCTGTTCAAAATGAAACTCCTTTTAGCTAACTTTACACAGACTATATGGTAGCTCACCTTGCATCATGTTTCCTTGAATATTTCATGAAGGCCTTTGTTTAAAATGTGCCCTGATCTCACCGGCTGAGTGCTTGGATCTGGACATTCCCAGTGACAAAGATTTTTGGAGGTAACAAAAGTCGATCATATCCAATCTTTCTTGAACTCCCAAAGTACTGCAACACTTTAACCTAAACCAGAGCCAGATCCAAGGATCATTACTGCTAATTTAAAGGCTCCTGTTGATTTTAATGGGCTCTGGATCAGACTTTTTCACTCCTGCTGTGGAACTGTGCTGGCTTCCCCAGTGCATACAGAAGGAATGGCCATGAAAATTGAAGGGTGGTTTGGAAACGGATGTCATGTTGACTGCTGGACTAATTAAGTGTACGAGGCTGGGAGGGTCATAGGTTTGGGTTTTCTTGATGCTTCCAAGTAAGTCAAAGTCCTGATAATGAAAACATGGAGAGTGGTGTTTTGTGACTATTTTTATATCTACATCAGACTTGATGTTAGTGGCTTTGAATTATTTAACGTTTTTCTTCCTCAGCTGTCCTCTCCAGTGAGTTTCCATTGCAGAGCTGCAGGAGATGTTGTGTAAGGAACAATGCAGGCAGCCTTGGCATTGTCTGCTGGAGGTGGGGGTATGCTGCCTGATTTTAGTTTGGTTTCATTTCTTCAATCCTATTTTATTCTTCGTCTTGATGGTAAAAGGGACATCAGGCCAATGCATTAATGACCAGCGTGGGTTGAAAATGAAGTACATGCCAGCTAAAAACACAAATGGGGAGGTTTCTCCTTCAGCCACTGAGCACTAATGTCTGTCACATAGGAGGAGCCAACTGTTTAACATTCAGTCCATTCAAAAAAACATTATTATGTCCCAATGGTAATTTAAAACCACATCTGTTAGAACCATATGTTAGGGGAAATACATTTTTTCCTTCTTTTTTTCCCCTCTCTCTCTTTCATTTATTTATTTATTTATTTTAAAGACCTGAGGCTGGCACTGGTCAGGCCACACCTTCAGTGCTGTGCCCAGTTCTGGGCTCCTCAATTTAAAAGAAATGTTGAGATACTGGAACGTGTCCAGAGAAGGGCAACAAAGCTGGTGAGGGGCCTGGGGCACAGCCCTGTGAGGAGAGGCTGGGGGAGCTGGGGGTGTGCAGCCTGGAGAAGAGGAGGCTCAGGGCAGACCTCATTGCTGTCTTACAACTACCTGAAGGGAAGCTGTAGCCAGCTGGGGTTGGGCTCTTCTGCCAGGCAAGCAGCAGCAGAACAAGAAGACACAGTGTCAAGTTGTGCCAGGGAAGGTCTATGCTGGATGTTAGGAGGAAGTTGTTGTCAGAGAGAGTGATTGGCATTGGAATGGGCTGCCTGGGGAGGTGGTGGAGTCACCATCCCTGGAGGTATTCAAGAAAAGCTTGAAAGGGGCACTTGGTGAAATGGTCTGTTTGATTGCCTAGGGCCAGATAATAGGTTGGGCTGGATGATCTTGGAGGCCTCTTTCCACCTGATTAATTCTATGATTCTATGATCTCGAAGGTCTTTTCCAGCCTGATTAATTCTGTGATTCTGTGATCTGTGTTCTAGTACTGTATCTGACATGGCTCATGGAAGATGGTTCTACAGAACCCTCAGGTCAAATTATTCACCATAGATTGCTCTTTATATGGTGGAGGAAGTGCCCTCTGTCACCTCTACAGCGAGTGCAGCATACTTTGTCTTGTCTTTGCATACTCAAGTGCCGATTCATCCAGCTCAACTTAAGCACGAGTGAATTGTTTTGAAGGAGGGCAATAGTTAGCAAACTGCAGACATCAGGCATGGAAGATAAATGAGCTCCTTATTCCTCCACTCATGTCACCTGCTCCCTGTTTCAGTGGAGTATTTGATGAAATCAGGAGTTGTATTCCAGGCAGCCAGCAAGTGCTGACTTTGTCTGTGTGCTTGCTGGGACTGTACACCATGTAGGAAACCTTTCCATTACATTGCCCTTCTTCTTGCTTGCTGGACTTTGTGTGCTTGTTGGGACTGCACAGCATGTAGGAAACCTTTCCATTACATTGCCCTTCTTCTTGCTTGCTGGACTTTGTCTGTGTGCTTGTTGGGACTGCACAGCATGTAGGAAATCTTTCCATTACATTGCCCTTCTTCTTGCTTGCTGGACTTTGTCTGTGTGCTTGTTGGGACTGTACACCATGTAGGAAACCTTTCCACTGCATTGCCCCTCTTCTCAGAAGTCCAGCTTTGGGTGGTGATAGCTGGGGGAGTTGTGCTTCAGTTATGATGGTCAGGCAATGACACCAAATGGCAGTGTTTCAGCCACGATGCCCTGTTGATGACTGAAATCGATGAATTCAGAGTGCTCTCAGACCTCAAGCTAACACTCCAAATATCTTCCCATAACAAACAGCAAATAACAGCTTGAGCCTTTTATGTGAGTGCTAAATGCTTAGTCGTGTGTAGAGTCCCATAGAAACCTTGGGCCTTCCTCGAAATAACAGATTTCCTCATTATGTGCATCCACATCTCTTTGCAACATCAGGCTTCCTACAATTTGTCCTTCACAAATAGGCTGAATATCTCAAAGAGAAATAATCAGAAAGCAAACAGAGAAGCGTGCAAGTCGCATTCATGAAGCCACCGTTCAGGAGCTATACATCTTTCCAGTGGCATTTACAGCACAGCATATTGTGCATCTCCCTCCAGCTGTGTTTTAAGCACTGAGCAATGAATTTCTTAGCTAAATAGGATGTTAGGGATCCTGATGTACAGAGCACCTGATGAGTGAAGAGTTAAATGTGCAGCTATATATGGCATGCCTACTTTGATGGGATGCATTGTATTGTGATCTTAGCTCTAATTAAAGTTTTGTTGTAGGCATGAAATATCTCAGTCTTTCAGGAACGTGTGTAAATCTCTGAAATGAAGCTGTTTTTTGTTGTCTGAGTGTTTTGGCACAGTTGTGCCATTGCATATGAAGTTTTATGAGCAGCAATGTAGTAAAGATGGCTTTGCATGTCAATGAGCAGCATTCTTTTGATTAATTTTGGGTTAACCAAGTGCTGAAGTTCAATCGGAATCAAGTTCATTTGTTCTCGCTTTAAAACGAAACTCTACTGTGTCCTGAGGAATTTGTGCCTTCCTATAGTGAGGGTGAAGTTGAAAGGATTTTGTGGGGATGATTGCTTCCAGATAAGTGGGAAAGTAGCTGTGCTGGAAAAAAAAAAAGCAACCCAACTTTAATTTGAACGATGTGCGTGGAAAATGTGGTTAAAAAAAAATAGAGGAGTTACAACAGAAGCAACACATTTTATGTGTTTGGCACAGAGTATTTTGTATTCCTACTCCCTGTCCTTGTGTGCTCCCTGAACACTTGATGGGTAAGAATCATGGAATCATAGAATCAAGCATGTTGGAAGAGACCTCCAAGATCATCCAGTCCAACCTAGCACCCAGCCCTGTCCATTCCACTAGACCATGGCACTAAATGCCCCATCCAGTCTTTACTTGAACACCTCCAGGGATGGTGACTCTACCACCTCCAGGGACAGCCCATTCCAAGGGCAAATCAGTCTCTTTGTGATGAACTTCCTCCCAACATCCATCCTAGACCTCCCCCAGCACAACTTGAGACTGTGTCCCCCTGTTCTGCTGCTGGTTGCCTGGGAGAAGAGCCCAACCCCACCTGGCTACAGCCTCCCCTCAGGTAGTTGTAGACAGCAATGAGGTCACTCCTGAGCCTCCTCTTCTCCAGTCTAAACAACCTCAGCTCCCTCAGACAATTGTTCATCATTTCATGAAGCTCTGGGCCAGTAACACATACCAAATATAGTTAAACTTCCCATTTTATACTTCAAAAACATATTTCACGAAATATGGCAATTAACCACTTCCCTGGCAGAGCAGGAGTAGGCAAGGTGTTCTAGTTCCTATCTTATAGCTCCACTTAGAGAATCACAGAATCATAGTCAGGATTGGAAGGAACCACAAGGATCGTCCAGTTCCAACCCCCTTGCCCTGAGCAGAGTCACCCTAGCCACGCCACAGCCTCATCCAGCCTGGCCTTAAACACCTCCGGGGGTGAGGCCTCAACCACCTCCCTGGGCAATCTATTCCAGGCTCTCACCACTCTCATGCTCAACAACTTCCTCCTCATGTCCAGGCTGAATCTCCCCACCTCCAGCTTTGCTCCATTCCCCCCAGTCCTGTCACTCCCTGAGACCCTAAAATGTCCCTCCCCAGCTTTTATGTAGATCCCTTTCAGATACTGGAAGGCCACAAGAAGGTCACCTGGGAGCCTTCTCTTCTCCAGCCTGCACAGCCCCAACTCTTTCAGTCTGTCCTCACAGCAGAGCTGCTGCAGCCCTCCGATATGCCTTGTGGCCCTTTTCTGGACACACTCCAGCATCTCCACATCCCTCTTGTAATAGAGGCTCCAGAACTGGATGCAGTACTCTAGGTGGGACCTCAGCAGAGAGGAGTAGAGGGGGGAGAATCAGCTCCCTGGCCCTGCTGGCCACACTTCTGCTGCTGCAGCCCAGGCTCTGGTTGGCCCTGCAGGCTGCGAGTACACACTGCAATTGAGTCTGTCATTATTCATACAAAATTATGGAATGGGAATCACATTTGCAGCCAAGCTGGGAACCAGAAAGTTAGCTGACCTGTCTACTGGGGCATTTAGTTTTATGAGGTTCCTACATGTGTTTAGTCTGATCCCTTCAGTGCTATTCTAGAAGATGTTTCCAGGCTGGATTGTAAAAATGTCCGTTTCTTGAAACATGTGCACGAAACCCTTTCTAAATTTGTCATTTCTTCTCAATTACAAATCCATTGTTCTGTATGAGACAGGAATGTTCTTTCCACTTGGAAAAGATTAGCCATTTAGCTGTCAGGAGCTCACAGGATGCAGCACTGCCTCTAACATGATATGTTCAGTATAGCCATATGGGTCCTTTCTGCAGATCTCATTTTCATCAGAGATTGATCATTTCAGAGTGTGCACTTGACCTATACTTCAATATATTGTGAGTAGGTCTTTTCTTTGCTGAAGACTGTTTTGTCCTTATCCCACCTGCAGTGCTGTGTTCAGTTGTGGAGTCCTCAGCACAGGGGAGACATGGACTTGTTGGAGTCGGTCCAGAGGAGGCTGCAAAAATGGTCAGAGAGTTGGAATCCCTTTGCTGTGAGAATAGGCTGTGAGAGTTGGAGCTGTTCAGTCTGGAGAAGAGAAGGCTGTGAGAGTTGGAGCTGTTAAGCCTGGAGAAGAGAAGGCTCTGGAGACCTTCATGTGGCCTTTCAGGACTCAAAGAGGTCTATAAGATGAGGACAGTCTTAGCCTTGTGAGAAGGCAATGTGTAATGATAGAATCATAGAATTAGAATTGTTTGGGTTGGAGGAGACCTCTGTAGGTCATCCAGTCCAACCCCCTCTGCCATAAGCAGGAACATCCTTAGGTTGTCCAGAGTCCTGTTGAACTTCACCTTGAATATCTCTAGGGATGGGCCCTCAACCACCTCCCTGGGCAACCCATTCCAGTGACCGTAATGGATCATTAGAGTCACAGTCCCTGGTTTAGATAGAGGTGACTAAATTATGTACTGCATGTCTGTGCCCATTACAAGAGGGAGGTTCAGACTAGCTAGACTGACTCTTTTTGTTCCTTTTTTTTCCTCTCTTCTCTTTAAATTTATTTTTCTTCTTCATGCTAAAGGTGGTGAAACATTGGCAGAGGTTGCCCAAAGAGGTAGTAGAAGCCTCATCTCTGGAAACATCCAAGGTTGGGTTGAACAGGCTCTGAGCAAACTTATCTAGTTGAAGATGTCCCTGATCATTCTGGAGAAGGTTAAACTAAATGAACTTTAAAGGTCCCTTCCAACCCAGACTGTTCTATATTTCTTTGATTCTATTAATTTCTTGTAGGAAAAGGAAAATAAACACATTAGGGAGGAAAAAATGCAAAACAGACCTGGGTACAGAATCACTCCCTGATACTGCCTTTGGATATTCATTTTTGATACTGGAATGTGTCCAGAGAAGGGCAGAAAAGTTGGTGAGGGGCCTGGAACACAGCTCTGTGAGGAGAGGCTAAGGGAGCTGGGGCTGTGCAGCCTGCAGAAGAGGAGCCTCAGAGGTGATCTCACTGCTGTCTACAACTACCTGAAGGGAGGCTGTAGCCAGGTGGGGTTGGTCTCTTCTCCCAGCAACAGAACCAGGGGAGAGAGTGTCAAGTTGTGGCAGGAAAGGTCTTGGCTGGATGTTAGGAGGAAGTTGTTGTCAGAGAGAGTGATTGGCATTGGAATGGGCTGCCCAGGGAGGTGGTGGAGTCACTGTGCCTGGAGGTGTTTAAGCAAAGCCTGGATGAGGCACTTAGTGCCATGTTCTGGTTGATTGGCCAGGGCTGGGTGCTAGGTTGGACTGGATGATTTTGGAGGTCTCTTCCAACCTGGTTGATTCTGTGATTCTGTGGTCTAGTTGATTGGCTAGGGCTGTTTGATAGGTTGGAGTGGATGATCTTGGAGATCCCTTCCAACCTGATTGACTCTATGATTCTATGATATATAGTGTTAAAAAATACTAATGTTTCAAAACTATCTCAGCTCCAACAATAGCAGAGCATTAGGTATCTATGTTGTTATATCTGTTTAGATCTAATATATCATACAGGATATTTATGGGTGAAAACAATATAGGTAACTTTCCAGTCTGTTTTATCAGCAATGACTCAGTGTTTTCACCATGTGAGAACAGGGGAGTTGAGGGGGGAGGAGGTGAGACACAAAATAAAGGAATTTGAGTAAAAATGGAGAAAATACCTATGTTTCTAAATGACAGCAAGTCCCTTTGTTGCCTTGAGTTGTCCTCAGTAGGTTTACAAATGACCATGTGAAGGTCAGAATATAAAGTTCACTATTTGCTCAAGTACCATTCGTGTCTAGGATGCTTTCTGCCTTTCTAAATGAAGGTAGAGAAAGATTCCCCAAGTTTAAATGTTTTCTTTAATTCCAAGTTGATTGAAGCAACTGATACATTAGAGCCACACAAATTGGGTGACTTATTAAAGTGCCATGCAGGAAAACTCACATTCATCCATAAGAAAACATCATCTCTTCAGAATGAAACAGGGGGAAACACAGGGAAGGGAGGATCCCAAGATACTTTCAAACTATGCTCAGAAGAATTACTTCTAATTTAGACACCCATCTGGGGACTTGTCCAGAGAAGAAGAGAAAAGTAAGAAATGTATTTTTTAGAAAGGAAGTCTCTCTGTTTGTTTTCTTTTTCTTACAAGCTGCACTGGGAGATATGATGAAGACAGATTATGGAAACCCCCTGGAGCAAACAAGCCAAATTCCTTTTTTTTTCCCCACTATCTGTCTAGTTAAAACATCTCTTTAGTGAGACTATCCAAACCAGGTGCTACTTTTCTCTTTGATAAAGGACAGTGCAGGAGCTCTTGACATGGACTGTTACCTCGTGGTCACAAGGGAGCTGCTTACTAATAGAAATTAAAGTAACCATCACAGGCTAGTGGGTATCCAATCCCTTTTCTTGTCCTCTGTTTTCAGCTTAAGACAAGCATGGTGAGGGAAGGTTCCATGTCAAAATTCATCATGCTAAGAGTCAGAAAATACTGTGGGTTAGAATCATAGAATCAACAAGGTTGGAAGAGCCCTCCAAGATCATTCAGTCCAACCTAGCACCCAGCCCTGGCCAATCAACCAGACCATGGCACTAAGTGCCCCATCCAGGCTTTTCTTCAACAACTCCAGGGACGGTGACTCCACCACCTCCCTGGGCAGCCCATTCCAATGCCAATCACTCTCTCTGCCAACAACTTCCTCCTAACATTCAGCCTAGACCTCCCCTGGCACAACTTGACACTGTGTCCCCTTGTAGGTTCCTTTCTTCTTCAGATCTCCTTGGCAGGGAGCTTGCATTGGCCAAGGCCCAGGGATTTTTAGCTAATAAACGATTGTTTTGGAGGGACTGCTCACCCTGTAGCCATGCTAATGAGGTTCTTACCAGCAATTTAGATTAGTTTATATTCTTGACATTCATGTAGGACAGGCAGTTGTGACCACATGTTGTAGTTTTTTCTTACTTGGCAAGTGAGGCAGAGCCATAGTTTGTAAGGAAATCCCTAGGTTTCCAAAGTCTTTTGGAAGGTGACTGGAATACCAGTAAGCAACCTGTCATCAGGAAGCTGCATCAGGAGAAGTGTGGCCAGCAGGGCCAGGGAGCTTATTCTTTCACTCTACTCTGCTCTGGTGAGACTCCACCTGGAGTACTGCATCCAGTTCTGCAGCCCCTATTAAAAGAGGGATGTGGAGATACTGGAGCATTTCCAAGGAAGGGCCAAAAGGATGCTCAGAGGGCTGCAGCACCTCTGCTGTGAGGACAGACAGAAAGAGTTGGGGGCGTTCAGTCTGGAAAAGAGGTGCGATATGACCTTCTTGTGGCCTTCCAGTATCTGAAGGGGGCCTACAAAAATGCTGTGGAGGGACTTTTTAGGCTCTCAGGGAGTGAGAGGACTGGGGGGAATGGAGCAAAGCTGGAGGTGCGGAGATTCAGACTGGCTGTGAGGAGGAAGTTGTTGAGCGTGAGAGTGGTGAGAGGCTGGACTGGGTTGCCCAGGGAGGTGGTTGAGCCTCCATGGCTGGAGGTGTTTAAGGCCAGGCTGGATGAGGCTATGGCCAGCCTGATCTAGGGTAGGATGTCTCTGGCCATGGCAGGGGAGTTGAAACTAGATGATCCAACCCTGACTGATTCTATGATTTCTTGTTATAGCTTGATGTATCTTGATGGTCCTAATCATAAACACTTTATGACTGGTAAGATAGCTAATATCAAAGTAGAAATGTATTAGAATGACATGGATGTCCTTGCTAAATATTCTTCCCACCCGAACTACTCCTTGCAAAAGTTGCATGTGATTATTAATAACTTGAAGGCATATGATTTTCCACTCAAGAAACAGTGACTGAAAGTCAGAGATAGAGACAGAGGCATTGCCAAGTAATATTTTGAAGGAGGACATTGAGTATATGTCATCCAAAGTAAACCAAAATTCACAATTACCTGAAGAGAGGCTGTAGCCAGGTAGTGTTGGTCTCTTCTGCCAGGCAACCAGCAACAGAACAAGGGGACACAGCCTCAGGTTGTGCTGGGGGAGGTCTAGGTTGGTGTTAGGAGGAAGTTGTTGGCAGAGAGAGTGATTGGCATTGGAATGGGCTGCCCAGGGAGGTGGTGGAGTCGCTGTCCCTGGAGGTGTTGAATAAAAGCCTGGCTGAGGCACTTAGTGCCATGGTCTGGTTGATTGGCTAGGGCTGGGTGCTAGGTTGGAGTGGATGATCTTGGAGGTCTCTTCCAATCTGATCAATTCTATGATTCTATGAAAAGTATTTCACAATAAAGGGTGTGGCTTTTAAACTCGCCATCCCATCCAGTACTGCCAAGGATTTACATTAACAGGAAAACTGCTTTAGTAATCAAACTATTTAAAAAGCAAATTAGGAGGTTAAAGACCCCTCTGTGAGATGAGTAAGTGTATGACGCTTCCAGTATTCCTTTTACTTGGTTTGAGTTGTCTGCAGGTGTCAGCTGACTCTGAATAACCCCAACACAAGAATTCCAAATGTTTTTTTTATCCTTCATAAAGGATACAGTAACATAGATGAAGTAATCCCTATCTCTATAAAAAAAAAAAAGCTATTTCTGAGGGAAGTTTTACTCATAATCGGAATTGTTACAGCACAATGTGCAACTCTCTCTCCTTAAGATATTATTATATATCTCCTTAAGTTATTACCAGCAGGAGCAGGGAGGTGATCATGCCCTTGTGTTCAGCACTCGTGAGACCACACCTCAAGTACTCCAGAAGAGTTGGAGTACTGTGTCCAGTTTTGATCAGCACAGTACAGGAGGGACATTGAGGTGCTGGAGCAGTGCAGAGAATGGTGCCAAGGCTGGGGAGAGGTCTGGCAAACATGACCTGTGAGGAGCGGCTGAGGGAGCTGGAGGTGTTCAGCCTGGAGAAGAGGAGGCTGAGAGGGGACCTTAGTGCCCTCTACAGCTACCTAAAAGGAGGTTGCATTGAGGCTGGAACTGGTCTCTTGTCCCGAATTAGTAATGATAGGACAAGAGGAAATAGCCTCAAGTTGGGGTTAATAATGAAAGAGTAGGCCATACTGGCAGGCATCTAAGTATTTTGGCAAGCTCTACATAGAGAAGCAATCTCTTTTTTAATGCAGTGAAACATAAAAAAGGAAATTGTAGCTGGGATATTTTGATGAGAGGGATTAGATTCTAGGCTGTGAAAAGGAAACAATGGTGATGTCTGCTTCACTCATAGTCTTGCTGAGATGGATAAGAACAAGAACATAAGCATAGATAAGGGAGTCTCTCTTTGGCTTTTGGGGCTGAATGAACTTCTCGCTCTCTAACTTGCTTCTTGAATAATCCTTCTGCTTCCTAACCCCCCCGGCTGACCCTCCAAACTCACCTTGAACGTAAGGCTAAGTCTGGAGTAAGGTAGAGGGATGGGGAGAAGGTGGAATGGTAGTTGAGAGCCCCTCCTGGAGACTGGTGTCTGGGAGGGCTGCTGTGTTTCTCTGTTACCATTTCAACTTGTATATTTCTGTCTATATTGTAACTGTCAGCTTGTATCTTGTGCTAAGCTGTAAATACAAAGCTTTATTCCATTTCCAGATTGACTGAGCCTAGTCTGGGTGATTTTCTTAAGTGTGAGGGGGCAGGTGACACCCAAACCATCATAGAAGGCAGGATTGTCATTGAGGATACTCTACCCAGGCACTCCAAGACTGCAAACCACTTTTCTAGCATGATGGATAATTAGGTGAAAAAAGGAGCTTTCACTTTAGTGTGACACTTTACTCATATACAGGAACAGGAAGGTCTTCTGTAGACACAGTGAATCACCTCAGTATTTGTGTCAGCTATTGAAATACTTTTTCTTTTAGTTTGGTACCAGTGGTAGAGAAAGAATGTTGATAAATAAGAGAAAATGCAGAGAACAGATATGAGAGTGATTAAAGGCTTGGCGAACATGCAGTGAACAACAGGGGAAGTCTGCAATTGTTTAGCTTCTCAAAGTGCAGTCTAAGGACTGATGCAATCATTTTGGCTACTTACAGAGGCAACAGCAATTCACTGACAGAGGACTCTTCTGAATATATGCATCAGTAAGAAATGTCAGGAAGCTGAATCTAGACAAAGAGACTTGAAGCAAGCTACATATTATTGCCCATGAAGGGAAAAAAAACTTGAGGACCAATATAATGACTCTCTAGACCTGGGGTAGATTTTGCTTCGTGGAGGCTCTAATATATACTTTTGTTTGAGTCAAAATTTACTCAGCTGCATCGTCCACTCTGTGTTACACAAAGGCTCTGGCTAGTAATCCTTTTTATCTCTGTAACTTTGGAATCCACAATACACACATATTTTGATATTCCAGACCTCATTCTTACAGTCTCCATGGTCTTCTTTGCCTGGTGCATCCTTTAGAAATAGTGACAACTACATTTCCTGAGCAAAGCTATCATTCCCAAGACTATGCAGGGGATTTTGTTGGGTTTTTTTCCTCTTGTCAAAGACTTGATCTGAGATGTTCACACATCCTAAATCTGAATTTAATGAAAGTGTAAGAATGCAGGTTGTCCGAACTGTTTGCTATTCTGCACATCTCCACTAATCTGCTCCTGTACAAAATGAATGAAAACCACTTGATAGCACTTTGCATCCCCATATTGTGGCCTTCTAGAATCTGAAGGGGACTACAAAAATGCTGGGGAGGCTATCAGGTAGTGACAGGACTAGGGGAGCAAAGCTGGAGGTGGGGAGATTCAGAGTGGACATGAGGAGGAAGTTTTACACCATGAAGAGTGGTGTGCAGCAGAGCTCAGTGTTTTGTCTTCTGTCAGAAATGAGGGGAGGTTGGGGCTTTGGCTTTGAGAGGATGGACTTTTAGGGATTAGGTAGCAGGGCAGACCTCAGTCTTACAAGTCTCTGTTGTTTAACCTCAAGAGAATTGTTGAGCTGTGCAAAATATAGCAGACCATTCACTCATGAGCATGTCAACAGGTAATGTTAGCTTATAAGTGCAGCAGTGTTCAAGGCCTTATTCCTTTCTCTTCTTTCTCTTTTAGTGTTTGGTTTGGCAAATCATGGCTTTCCCTGAATCTTGCAACCCCTGACAATTGATTACTGAACCAATAATTGTGGGATCGTAAAATACCTACTCCTTGCACAAAGCTTTCCTTATCACACTCCAGGCTTGGCTGACACGGGGCCAACTTTATGTACTTATACACATTCCTTTAGTTTTTCTTCACTGCATTCCTGCTTTAACAGATCATTCCCAAAGCACTTAAGGAAGTGGAGAATTAATGAAGAATGATACAAAATGGAGCCAATGGCATCCTGGCCTCTGTCAGGAACAGTGAGGCCAACAGGACAAGGGAGGTTATTCTTCCCTTGTACTCAACACAGGTCAGGCCACACCTTGAGTGCTGTGTCCAGTTCTGGGCTCCTCAATTGAAGAGAGATGTTGAGATACTGGAAAGTGTCCAGAGAAGGGCAACGAAGCTGATGAGGGGCCTGGAGCACAGCCCTGTGAGGAGAGGCTGAGGGAGCTGGGGGTGTGCAGCCTGCAGGAGGCTCAGGGCAAAGCTTATTGCTGTCTACAACTCCCTGAAGGGAGGCTGTAGCCAGGTGGGGTTGGGCTCTTCTGCCACGCAACCATCAATAGAACAAGGGGACACAGTCTCAAGTTGTGCTGGAGGAGGTCTAGGCTGGATGTTAGGAGGAAGTTGTTGTCAGAGAGAGTGATTGGCATTGGAATGGGCTGCCCAGGATGGTGGTGGAGTTGCTGTCCCTGGAGGTGTTCAAGAAAAGACTGGATAAGGCACTTAGTGCCATGGTCTGTTTGATTGGCCAGGTCTGGGTGCTAGGTTGGACTGGATGATCTTGGAGGTCTCTTCCAACATGGTTGATTCTATGATTCTATGAAAAGTTCTTTCCCTTTTTAAGAGCCTCTTACTAATTTGGACCCAAAATGCTTGATAGATTGATTTTTGAAACATCCTGCTTTTTATAACGTACTGCCACTGGCAATTTAAAAAGGAGATGGTTAACCTGAAAAGCAATTGTTTCTCTCTGATACCTTCAGCCATATTTGTCATTGCTTTTATCTGTGTCATTTTCTTTTGTCCCAAGAATTGATTCTTCCACATGAAATTTAGCCTCTCCTCCCTGTGTAAAATTTCCCATGAGTAAAACTAATAGTAAAGGCTGTTACCCAACATATTACCCAAGGCTGAGGTGGTTATTCAGACTGTCTATTTTTATTTAATACTATATATCTTTTTATCTTTACTCATGGGATATGTTTTCATTCCCATTACCCCAGCTACCGGCTGGTGTGGCTCCACTGACATCGCTGGAATTATATGCTCATGGTCAGGTATTATCAAGTGGCAAATTCCTATACCCTGGATATTTAGTTTTGATCCATGCTGACCTTTCCCAGCTAAATAATTCAATATAGTGTCCCACAAACTGCATTGTACTGCATCCAGTTCCAGAGCCCCTATTGTAAGAGGGATGTGGCCATGCTGGAACGTGTCCAGAGATGGGCCACGAAGATGCTCAGAGGGCTGCAGCAGCTCTGCTGTGTGGACGGACTGAAAGAGTTGGGGCTCTTGAGTCTTGAGAAGAGGAGGCTCCCAGGTGACCTTCTTGTGGCCTTCCACGATCTGAAGGGGGCCTACAAAAAAGCTGGGGAGAGACTTTTAGGCTATCAGGGAGTGACAGGACTGGGGGGATTGGAGCAAAGCTGGAGGTGGGGAAAGTTCAGAGTGGACATGAGGAGGAAGTTGTTGAGCATGAGAGTGGTGAGAGGCTGGAATGGGTTGCCCAGGGAGGTGGTGGAAGCTTCATCCCTGGAGGTGTTTAAGGCCAGGCTGGCTGAGGCTGTGGGCAGCCTGCTCAAGGGTAAGGTGTCCCTGGGCATGGCAGGGGAGGTTGAAACTAGTTGATCCTTGTGGTCCCTTCCAACACTGACTGATTCTATGTTTCTAATTTAAACATGGAAAATGCAAACCAGGACATTTTGAAAACACGTGGGATGATGTTGACTTTTTAAACTATATTCAGCATTTCTCAGGGACAGATCCTGAAGTGACAGATCCTAGAGTGGCAGATCCTTGACTAAGACTATTTTCTGAAAGAAATTACACATCTCTATAGCAGCTGAAGACCTTGATGTTGGAAAACATCTCCTGTGATTTTCCTAAATGAGTCATGAAGGTGTCTCATGATTTGCCATTAGAACTTCCCCAGTGTCTTCAGGCCAATTCCATTTTGTCTGCAGGCTTGGCAATAAATAATTGCTGATCAGATTCACAGAATGAGTTCTAGAAGAGTTAGAAGAGTCTCTTCTGCCAGGCAAACAGCAACAGAACAAGGGGACACAGTCTTAAGTTGCGCCAGCGGAGGTCTAGGCTGGATGTTACGAGGAAGTTCTTCGTAAAGAGAGTGACTGGCATTGGAATGGACTGCTCAGGGAGGTGGTGGAGTCACCATCCCTGGAGGCGTCCAAGAAAAGCCTGGATGAGGCACCTAGTGCCATGGTCTAGTTGATTGGACAGGCCTGGTTGCTAGTTTGGACTGGGCAGTCTTGGAGGTCTCTTCCAACCTGGCTGATTCTATGATAGGACTCATCACATAAGTACAGAATCATGTAATGGTAGGGGTTGGGAGAGGCCTCTGGAGATCATTTAGCCCAAAGTCCCTGCTAAAGCAGGTTCATCTGCAGCAGAACGCACAGGAATGTGCTCAGGCAAGTTCTGAAGATCTCCAGAGAAGGAAATTCCACAACCTCTCTTAGCACCTTTTCCATCTAGGAGATCATCTGCTAGCAAGGAGCCAAAATCTTTGGCCTTTCTTTCCTTAGAAGGGAAAGCAATTTTTAAATGGGAAGGCTGCCAGGTTGGGTGCCGGTAGCGAGGCAGCACTCTGGCTGTGGCCCTGTGAAAGCCACCTCCTCATCCCCAGCCCCTGAAAGCCTGCATGGCTAAGTGCCATGCCCGCCCATCTCTGTGGTTTTGTTAGTTAAGTGCTTCCATACACAATTCTTCATGCACCCAGCACCTTGCTCTCACAGGGCATGCGGGTAGAAAGCAGAGCTGTTGTTTTTTTCCCTATGGCCTCTGTTTTTAGCAGCTCTGGAGAAGAGGCTTAGGAAGGAGAATGTGCAACTGAAGAGTTTTTTTTTCCCCTTTCACTGCTGTGTGTGTGTGGGTGATTCCATAAAGCTTTGTAAAGCATTATGGATTTAGAGCAATCTGAGAGCAGGTTTCAGTGTAATATCTTTGTTTCCTTCGGTGTATTCTTTCCCCTGTTGCCTTTCAAATTGAAATGCAATATTTTTTTTGTTTTATTTTTAAGTGGTTTTTTAAGACACAGTTTTATTTGAGTTACATATCTGCTGTGCTTAGGGTAGCAATCATCTGGTTTGCATTTGCATGTTCAGTGTGGACATTTTTTGTGTGTCCTTTCTTTTTCTATTTGCACATATGAGGAGTGGTGTTTAAAATGGTAAACTCCATAGATTTTCACTTAGGAGACTCCAGGAAATGAAAAGACTATCATGTATAAAAATTTGCCTTTAAGCTGTTCTCTGTAGTCTGACATTCTGTAGTCTGGAATTGACAATTCTTGTTCAGTGTGTGTGTGACTAAAGTATAAGCAAAGGGAAAAACAAGAGGAAAGCAAAACAAGAAAGATGGGGTTGGTCTCTTCTGCCAGGCAAGCAGCAACAGAAGAAGGGGACACAGTCTGAAGTTGCGCAGGGGGAGGTCTAGGCTGGATGTTAGGAGGAAGTTGTCAGAGAGAGTGATTGGCATTGGAATGGGCTGCCCAGGGAGGTGATGGAGTCCCTGACCCTGGAAGTGTCTTAAATACAGTGTTGGAAGAGCAAAGTGGTGGGGCTTATATTCTTCCAAAGGAGTATTGCACATCAGAGAGCTGCAAGCATCACTCACTGATAAAAAAAATTCTAAAGAAAAATAAATGTATAAAGTTGCTGTCTACAACTACCTGAAGGGAGGCTGTAGCCAGGTGGGGCTGGTCTCCTGTGCCAGGCAAGCAGCAGCAGAACAAGAGGACACAGTCTCAAGTTGTGGTAGAGGAGATCTAGGCTGGATGTTAGAACAAGACTGCATGAGGCACTTAGTGTCATGCTCTGGGTGATTGGCTAGGGCTGGGTGCTAGGTTGGACTGGATGATCTTGGAAGTCTCTTCCATTTTGGTTGAGTGTATGGTGCTGTGATTCTATGATTCTATGAATGGGCTGCCGAGGGAGGTGGTGGAGTTACCATCCCTGGAGGTGTTGAAGCAAAGCCTGGATGAGGCACTTGGTGCTATGGTCTAGTTGATTGGATAGGGCTGGGTGCTAGGTTGGACTGGATGGTCTTGGAGGTCTCTTCCAACCTGGTTGATTCTGTCATCCTATGATTCTGTTATTATTCTTTCATAATCCCTGAATGTCCACAGCAGTAGGGAATGGAGGATTTTTTGGTTTTTTTTTTTTAACTTGGAATGTTTCTCAGAGTTTTTCCATGAGATGGCAGCTCCTTAAAACATGATGACTAAGGAGGGAAACATTAGTTCAAGCAATGAGAAGCCTGGAAACTGAGAACAATTGAATTAAAATCACCTTGAGTTTATGTCTGGGGATCATGGCGAGGAGAGATTCTTATCTAAAGGACAGTAAGGGTATTGCTAAACAGGGAGAAAAGCCAGCACGAAACTATCTGTAATCCTTTATAGATCTTTATTTTCCAAGATGGAGCAGAGCTACATTGCCTTCCCACTTGAAGAGAGAAATTGAAAAGTATTGTTTTTGATATCAATGCCTCAACTTTCTGAATAGAAAGCATTTAGGAAAAAGAACAAGCACAGCAAGTCCAAGCAGGGAAGAAGGTGCTTTTTCATCGTGATTAATACCCTGCTGTTGCTTACATATGGTCCATATTGAGTGAATGGGCAAAGGTAGTCAACCTTGAAATCAGTATGCAAACGAAGCCTTAATTAGATGTTTCAAAGGTCCAGTTTGCCTGTCCTGGCACCTGGTTGTTTCTTTTTCTGATTGAACTTTCCTAGAAAGTCAAGAGATAATACCAGCAGTGTCATGTATCACTGCTCCACAGTGATATCCTAGAAGTGCTTGGTGTTTTTTAACCAGAGAGCAAATAGGAGAACCCAAAGGAAATACAAAAAAAAAAGAGAGGTCTATCAATTGGTTTACTCGTTGAGAGTTACAGTGTCTTAGTTTTATGGGACAAAGGAAGGAAGGTAATCCTTATTGCTGCCTTCAGAATATCTGAAGTCTCCGTCTGTTGCTTCTGATTAGCACTCTTCAGAGATTTCCCACGGGGAATGTGGCTGAAAGCCAGGGGGGAGGTACAGGGGCAGGGGGCCAATACCGGGCAGTGTCACCAGCCTCCTTGTGAAAGAAGGCTGAGTGTCTGTAGGGGACAGATGGGATTTAACTGTGATTGTTTTGTGTGCACTTCATGTTTATCACAAATCCTGATGCTTCTCTTTGTCATAGAGCTCTGCTAAACCCACACATCTACTAACATTTCACTCAAACGCTTACCTATATTTAGGGGTATCACTGTAGCTTTTTTCTTACCTCCCTGTCCAAGATCCCTACTTGTGCAGGGAGGACTTAGAATCATAGAATCAAGCATGTTGGAAGAGACCTCCAAGATCATCCACTCCAACCTAGCACCCAGCCCTATCCAGTCAACTAGACCATGGCACTAAGTGATTCAGCCAGGCTTTGCTTCAACACCTCCAGGGACAGCGACTCCACCACCTCCCTGGGCAGCCCATTCCAATGCCAGTCATTCTCTCTGCCAACAACTTCCTCCTAACATCCAGCCTAGACCTCCCCTGGCACATCTTGAGACTGTGTCCCCTTGTTCTGTTGCTGGTTGCCTGGCAGAAGAGTCCAACCCCACCTGGCTACAACCTCCCTTCAGGTAGTTGTAGACAGCAACTTTATAAACTTATTTTTCTTTAAATTTTTTTTTATCAGTGAGTGATGCTTGCAGCTCTCTGATGTGCAATACTCCTTTGGAAGGATATAAGCCCCACCACTTTGCTCTTCCAACACTGTATTTAAGACATCTTGAAAGTCAGCTGAATATGATCAACATTTTGAGACACATCAAGAAAAGTGCATCCAGCAGGTCTAGGAACGTGTTTCTTCTCCTCTACTCTGCCCTAGTGAGACCACACCTGGAGGACTGTGTCAAATTTTGGGCTTCTTAGTTCAATAGAGATAGGGACCAGCTAGAAAGAGCCCAGTGGAGAGCCACAAGAATGATTGAGCACCTCCCCTAACAAGAGATATTGAAAAACCTGGGGCTGTGTAGTCTGGAGAAGAGAAGACTGAGAGGAGATCTCATCAATGTGTACAAATATCTGAAGGGTGAGTGTTGAGTGGATGAGGCCAATCTCTACATTAAAAAAAATGAGGGCTGAGGGAAGAACTTGAAAAGAGGAGGAAAATGAATATATTCCTTCAGTTGAAGTCATGGTGGAAATCAGATCACACATACTATGCTTAATTTCATTCATACATAGAATCATAGAAACAACCAGTGTGATGGTTTGGGTATCCCCCACCCCCTACACTTTAGAAATCACCCAGACTAGACTCAGCTGGCTCTGGAAATTTGAATGAAGCTTATATTTACAGCTGGCACAATTTACAAGCAGATATTTACGGTATATACAGTTATAGACAGAAATATACAGGGTAAAAAGGTAATACAGAAACACAACTCCCCTCCCAGAAACCTGAGTCCCCAGGAGGGGCTCTCAGCCACCCCTCACCTTCCCCCTACCCCTCTCAACCTTACCCCAGTCACAAGGAAGAATGGAGGTTTGGCCAAGAGGATTAAGAAGCAAAGGTGAATCAGCCACGAAAGCAAAAGGAGGGTGAGGTTAGAAAGCAACATGGAGTTCAGCCAGCAGCCTCAGCTCTCCCCAGCAGGCAGAGTGCTGAGAGAACAGCCCAGCACGAAGTGCTCCAGCGAAGTGCAGAGCAAAGTGACTTTATCTTTTGTTTTGCTTTTCTTCTTTACACATCTCAGCAAGACTGTGAGCGAAGTAGACCTCACCATTGTTTTAATTTCTCAGCCTATGATCTAATTCTTCTCACCAAAACATTCTAGCTAGGCTCAAACTAGCACAACCAGGTTGGAAGAGACCTTCAAGTTCATCCATTCCAACGTAGCACCCAGCCCTATCCAGTCAACTAGACTACATTAATTACATTAATATCCATAACTTGCATCTGTCTGGTATCTTCTGTGTTCTCATTTCTGGGAAGAAACACTGTTCCCTATAGTTCCAAATACTTTTCAAACGACACAGTAGGAATTGCTTTCCCGCTGTTTGTTAACCTGTGCTTTACAAGGCTTATCTGACTAAACTTAGCAAAACAACAATCACAGAAACAACCCAGAATGGCCTTTTTTAGGGATGAGGATAGTAATAAAATGCACACAGTTATGCCCTCCACTCTATCAAAATAAATAATAGAAGGTTATTGGCTCAAATATTGACTACAGACTTTAAGCAACCCACTACTCTGAATACATGCCTTCTGTAAAGCACCTTCTGTGCAGGCCTGGTGATGAAAAAATAAACTGTTTGCATAGAGAATTTGAGGTCAACAAAGAAAAAGCACCATGTGAATGAGTCATGTTGTGAGGCAGAGGAATATTCATGAGTGGCTAAAATTAGTTGGGAAAAAGAAAAGAATACTTTAGCAGCTAGACCAGAAAGAAACTAGCAGATCTTTGGCACCAGTGACTTGGGTTCTCTCTCATATTCATAGAATCATAGAATCAACCAGGTTGGAAGAGGTCTCCAAGCTCATCCAGTCCAAACTATCATCCAGCCCTATCCAGTCAACTAGACCATGGCACTAAGGGCCTCATCCAGTCTTTTCTTGAACACCTCCAGGGACGGTGACTCCACCACCTCCCTGAGCAGCCCACTCCAATGCCAATCTCTCTCTGCCAACAACTTCCTCCTAACATCCAGCGTAGACCTCCCCCTGTACAACTTGAGACTGTGTCCCCTTCTTCTGTTGCTGCTTGCCTGGCAGAAGAGACCAACCCCCACCTGGCTACAGCCTCTCTTCAGGTTTGAATGATGGGAACTGCTAAAAGCACAATGAGACATAAAGCACTCACCCCACAGCTTCTTTTGTTTGGAGAACAATGACTTTCAGATACAATTAAAGGCAGAGGCTGGAAATTGTGTGCTTGTACTGTATTTTCATGGAGTTTTGTGTCTTTAGTATACCTCCCTGCACTTAATGAGGTATTCTTTAAAACTAATGTCAAGATGGCTTTTTTTCCCCCCCACTTTTTGTTTTAAAGCAGTCACTAAAAACAGCCTCTTTAACACTTTATTGCTATTATTAATTAACTTCTAATCACATATATTACAAGGAAAACCCTGAGAGGGGATTGAAACATGATCTAAAAGGTGCTAATTTCATAACGAACGCCAATCCACGGTATGTCTTCTGTGCATTTTTCCTCATCTAATTCCTCTTGATCCCTTGGACTGTTGTGTGCCAAATGAAGCAGCTGAGTTAATTTTAATCCCCCCTGCCCCTTTCTTGTGAGTATTTTTTTTCTTTTGGTCTGCACAGAAACGTTAACTGTGGCAGGTTTTGATTCTGTAACAGCAAATGCTTCTTGATGTTAAGATGTGGATCAGAATGGCAGTTGTGACTGCCTGCACTGTCCAGCCCATCACAAGAAAATTCTGGGCCCTGGAGCTTTTGGTGGTGTTTGAGCAAATCTTGTAGACGATGTACCCCAGGAGGCAACATTTCCACTTTGTTCAACTTCACAAGTTAAAGATGAAGGTGGCTGTCAGATGGGGTACTGAAATTCAGTGTCTTCAGCAAATCACCCCTCTATGGTTTAGAAGCACAGAATATTCTGTCCTGCTTTTTCTGTCGCTGTCTGGCTTACGGCAAACTGTCAGCACCATCCACATTTGAGCAGAACTGAGAGTCTGTAGAATAAGGAAAACTCTGTAATAACCAGCTGCTGTAAAGACTTAGCACAGACAATCCCAGGAAAAGATCTTCTCCACTGTGATTCTTCTCCAGGTTATTTGCAATCCTAGAAAGGACTGATGTGGGAGAGTCTCTGAAATATTCAGGTGGCTTCCAGGTCATACTTTGTGAACAGATCAAGAATTAAAAGGTATCAAAAATATGGTGGGTGCCTAGAATTATAGAATGAATCACAGAATGGTTTAGTTTGGAAGGGACCTCAAGGATCATCCAGCTCCAACCCCCTGCCATAGGCAGGGACACCTCCCACTAGAACAAGTGGCTCAAGGCCTCATCCAAAGTGGCCTTGAACACCTCCAGAGAGGAAGCATCCACAGCCTCCCTGGGCAACCTGTGCCAGTGTCTCAACACCCTCACTGTTAAAAACCCTTTCCTAACATCTAGTCTAAATCTCTCCTCTGCCAGTTTAAACCCATTACTCCTTGTCCTGTCACTACAAGACCTTGTCAATAGTCCCTCCCCAGCCTTCCTGTAAGTCCCCTTCAGATACTGGAAGGCCACTATAAGGTCTCCTCAAATCCTTCTCTTCTCCAGACTGAAGAGCCCCAACTCTCTCAGCCTGTCCTCATAGGAGAGCTGCTGCAGCCTTTGAGCATCTTCGTGGCCCTCCTCTGGACTCTCTCCAACAGTTCCATGTCCTTCTAGTGTTGGGGCCTCCAGAACTGCAGACAGGACTCCATGTCTTAGTGTGGCAAGTTCTTTGCAGAGAATCAGCTAAATAGTGAGAGAAGGCCAAAGATGTCCCAGGCTGAATCCAAACCAGCATGGCCAGCATGTCAAGGGAGGTGATTCTTCCCCTCTCTTGCACTCTGGTGATATCCCACCTGTAGTGCTGTGTTAAAGTCCTCATCACAAGAAGGACATTTCTGGTTTTGTGCTCCCCAGTTGAAGAGGGTCAGGGATCTGCTGGAGAGGGTCCAGCAGAAGGCTACGAGGATGATGAGGGGACTGGAGGGCACTGCCTGATGAGGAGAGGCTGAGGGACCTGGGCTTTTTTAGTCTGGAGAAGAGAAGACTGAGAGGGGATTCAATCAATGTTTATAAACATCTGAGGGCTGGTCAGGAGAGGGAGGACAGGCTCTGCTCACTTGCTCCCTGAGATAGCATAAGGAGCAATGGGTGTAAGTTGCAGAACAGGTGGTTGCACCTCAACACAAGGGGGAACTTTTTTACTGTAAGGGTCCCAGAGCAGTGGCACAGGCTCCTCAGAGAGGTTGTGGAGTCTCCTTCTCTGGTGACTTGCAAGGCCTGTCTGTATTTGTTCCTGTGTGATCTGTGCTAGATTGTGCGGTCCCGCTGTGGCAGGGGGGTTGGACTCAATGATCTCCTTGGGTCTCTTCCAACCCCTAATAGAGAAGACGCCAACGCCCACCTGGCTACAGCCGCTCTTCAGGTAGTTGTAGACAGCAATGAGGTCACTACTGAGCCTCCTTTTCTCCAGGCTGCACACCCCCAGCTCCCTCAGCCTCCCCTCATAGTGCTGTGCTCCAGGCTTCTCACCAGCTTCATCACCATCCTGAGTTGCATCTCCATAAAGGGAGAGGCATATGCCCAACATCCCTGACCACAAACAAAGGAAGCTGCAAAACAAGGCCAATTATGGTGTCTGTGATAGACTGAGAGGCACCAAGGCTTTTGTCTACTCTCCCTGCTTCTTCCACTTGGGTAGAAGAATGGGGGTGGGGAAGGGGGTGCCAAGATGGGTATTCAGACAGGTATTTCAGGCATATGATGGATATGTATCCTAGATATAATAGATATAAATTGGTCCTTCCACTATATTAGTGTAGGAAGCATCCTAATTTTCATGGGTAGAGTTTTTGATCTCAAGACTACACAAAATGTAGAGGTATCAGTGAAGGTGCTAAGTTCTTTGTTATTAGAATTAGACTTCTTCATTGTAGATTAGGTTCAAAAGTAGGACACTGATTTTTCATCCAACAATATACCCTGAAGTCATTATCAAGACATTGTGGATCTGGGGAGAGTCAAATCAGCTGCATAGAACTCAAACATCCTAAGTCACAGGTATTTAATTCAATCCTGTCACTGAGTCCTCTTAAAGGTTCACAAGCTCTCTATGTGAGCACAGTCTTTCTAATATGTTCATTGTAACAAATCAGTGGCAAATGAAAGAAGGGCTAAGATGAAGCAAGATGCATGGTGTGGCCTGAGGAGGTGGCAGCAAAGAATGGGAAGCACCATCTTTTGTTCTTGATTGTGATTCTGAGTTGGGTAGCAAAGCAACTGTAATGAAAAGTCTTGCAGTACAGCCTTGACATCAAATTTAGTGATTGCATTTCCATTCCACAAGCTGAAACTCCAGGACATCACTAACCTGATGAACATACACAGCTAACAATGCAAACAAAAGTACCACAGCAATTTTATGTGGTAGAGCTGCTGGTGGGTTGTGATATGTGTCAGCCATACTTTATCACACAATGTGGGACATACTACAGTTTGTCAAAGTCCTGCTGTCAGTAGAGAGTCAGATCAAGGCTCCCTTTGTCCTCAGAAATGCCAAGATTTTATTGACCCAGAACAATTTACCCAGGTAGTGACAGGACTAGGGAGAATGGAGCAAAGCTGGAGGTGGGGAGGTTCAGCCTGGACATGAGGAGGAAGTTGTTGAGCATGAGAGTGGTGAGAGCCTGGAATGGGTTGCCCAGGGAGGTGCTTGAGTCCTGGAGGTGTTTAAGGCCAGTCTGGTTGAGGCTACGGGCAGCCTCTTCTAGGCTAGAGAGTCCCTGGCCATGACAGGGGGGGGTGGAATTAGATGATCCTTGTGGTCCCTTCCAACCCTGACTGATGCTATGATCAACCTTGATCTGCAAATATTCTTCATGGAGCAGCAAGACTTGATGAATAGTCAGATGTGGTCATGGATAAAAAACTCATAAGGTTGCCCCAGGGCAAAATGGACAAAACTGTTGCCTGCTATCAACTGTTTACTGTATTTTGACAACACCAGTAACAACTGTGGCCTTTGCTAATCAATTATCACAGAATCATAGAATCAGTTGGGTTGGAAGGGACTTTTAAAATCAGCTAATTCCAATCCCCAATCCCCCTGCCATGGACAGGGACACTTTCTAATAGAACAGATTGCTCTATATCTCACGCAGTCTGGCATTGAACAGTTCCAGGAAGGGGACATCCATGACGTCCCATTGCAGTGTCTCACCACCCTCACTGTAAAGAGTTTCTTTCTAATATCTGCTCTGAATCTGCTCTTCTCAAGCTTAAATCCACTACCTCTTGTCTTATCACTACAAGTCCTTTAAGAAGGCCCCCTTCGGGTACTGGAAGGCTGCTATGAGGTCTCATCTGAGCTTTGATTTATAGTCTACTCCCACAGGGAAGGTGTTTCAGGCCTATGGTCTTACTCATGGCCCTCCTCTGATCCCATATCACCCAAACTTTGCTTGCAGCCCATTCAAACATTTCAACTTCATATTCTCATACATCTTGTAGCTTTTATTATTACCCATTTCACATAGAATGAAGACCAGTGACATGTCTGAAGACATGAGAGCCTGCTGTGCTCTATGTGAGATGTATGCCTTTGGCTTTGGGAAGGATGACAATAAATTAGGTTAATCTGCATAAGATGTTGCCATTAGTTTTTGGGTGCAAAGTGTGCTGCTTCTTTCATAAACAAGTCAAAACCTGAGTTATTTCTGTAGGGTAGAAAGAGGGGCACAAGAAATCATGAAATTACATTCTGGAAAATATAATATCCCTCCATGCTTCAGAAGGTAGAAACAAATGGAGAAAGTGGATATAGCCTTGCCCATTTTTCACCTATTACTTCATTCTTTTCTCCATAAAGAAGAGAGTCATAGATTATAATTCTAGTTAGAATCATAGAATCATAGAATCAACCACGTTGAAAGAGACCTCCAAGATCATCCAGTCCAATCTATCGCCCAGCCCTGTCCAATCAACCAGACCATGGCACTAAGTGCCTCAGCCAGGCTTTTTTTCAACACCTCCAGGGACAGCTACTCTACCACCTCCCTGACTAGCCCATTCCAATGCCAATCACTCTCTCTGTGAAAAACTTCCTCCTAACATCCAGCCTAGACCTTTCCAGCACAACTTGAGACTGTGTCCCCTTGTTCTGTTGCTGGTTGCCTGGCAGAAGAGCCCAACCCCACCTGGCTACAGCCTCCCTTCAGGTAGTTGTAGACAGCAATGAGCTCACATCTGAGCCTCCTCTTCTCCAGACTAAACACTCTCAGCTCCCTCAGCCTCTCCTCACAGGGCTGTGCTCCAGGCCCCTAAACAGCTTTGTTGCCCTTCTCTGGACACATTCCAGTATCTCAACATCTCTCTTGAATTGAGGAGCTCAGAACTGGACACAGCATTCAACAAGGTGTGCCCTTTCCAGTGCTTAGCACAAGGGCAGAAGAACCTCCCTTGTCCAACTGGCCACACTGCTCCTGAGCCAGTCCAGGGTGCCATTGGCTGTGCTGCCCACCTGGGCACACTGCTGGCTCATCTCCAGCTACTCTCTACCAGCACCCTTTCCAGCACAGGTCTCTTTCTGCCTGGCTGCTCTCCAGCCACTGTGTAGCCAGCCTGTAATGCTCCTTTAGGTTGTTGTGGCCCTTTAGGTTGTTGTAGAACCCTGCACTTGGCCTTGTTAAATCTCATCCCATTGGCCTTTGCCCATCCATCCAGCCTGACAAGGTCCCTCTGCAAGGCTCTCCTACCCTCCAACACATCCATACCTGCTCCTAGCTTGATGCCATCTGCAAACTTATTTATGCTGGGCTCAATCCCCTGCTCCAGATCATCAATAAAGACATTGAACAGGACTGTGCCCAGCATTGATCCCTGGAGCACACCACTAGTGCCAGCTACCAACTGGATGTGGCACCATTCACCACCACTCTCTGGGCCCAGCCTTCCAGCCAGTTTTTGACCAATATCAGAATGAATCTGTACAAACCATGAGCTGCCAGCTTTGCCAGGAGCTTGTTGTGGCAGTGTCAAAGGCTTTGCTGAATTCCAGGTAGACTCCATCCACAGCCTGTCCCACATTCACCAGACAGGTCTCCTGGTCATAAAAGACCTGCCCTTCCTAAACCCATGCTGGCTGGACCTGATCCCTTGGCCTTTAATTTACTTGGCCCTTAAATTACTTTCCTCTGATTTCTCTTGCCGCTGTGTTCCTTCCCTTTTGGATTTGCTCTTTTCATCCTCTGTTTGTCAGATATTGTCTTCTTTCTTTGAAACTATTCTTCCAAAGCCTTTCTATATCAACATTTGTACCTCTGAAACAACAAACTTGAGTAGTTAAAGGCACTGCTAAAGCTTTCCAACAATCTTGTTTATTTCTGAATATTTACCCTCTGAGTTTAAATATTCTCAGAACCTTCCAACAGCCAGCATCCAATTCACAGTGTTCTCAGTATGTTGAGCATATAAACAGTTGTATTTTCCTCTCCAAATCCCTGGGTCTCAATGGTATCCTGTGGAAGGATTCCGTGTGGAGCTGGCTATGGAAAATGTCAAATTTCTTGATGAAAGCAGGAGGCTGTCCAGTTGAGAAAAGAGAATTCCAGCTTTCTACTCAGCAGAAGCCTTGAGGATTACAGTTTCTAAGCAGACACAGGGGTTTGAAGTACTATGATTTCTCGCCCCCGAAACGCTGCCGATACAGTCAGGAAAGTAATTAGGCCTAACATGCTTTAATTACTTCTTCCATCTTTTCATTTTTCTGAACTTCAGGGGAGCTGGCAACCAGTGTAATCAAAGAAAGTAACTTCTCCAGGAACAGATCTACTTCTGTACATCCCCTTAGAATCATAGAATCAGCCAGGTTGGGAGAGACCTCCAAGATCATCCAGTCCAACCTAGCACCCAGCCCTGCCCAATCAACTAGACCATAGAATCATAAAATCATAGAATCAAACAGGTTAGAAGAGACCTCCAAGATCAGGGACTGGCTGAGGCACTTAGTGCCATGGTCTAGTTGACTGGATAGGGCTGGGTGACAGGTTGGACTGGATGATCTTGGAGGTCTCTTCCAACCTAGTTGATTCTATTCTATTCTATTCTATTCTATTCTATTCTATTCTATTCTATTCTATTCTATTCTATTCTATCATCCACTCCAACCTATCACCCAGCCCTGTCCAATCAACCAGACCATGGCACTAAGTGCCTCATCCAGGCTTTTCTTGAACACCTCCAGGCACGGTGACTCCACCACCTCCCTGGGCAGCCCATTCCAATGCCAATCACTCTCTCTGACAACAACTTCCTCCTAACATCCAGCCTAGACCTCCCCTGCCACAACTTGAGGCTGTGTCCCCTTGTTCTGTTGCTGCTTGCCTGGCAGCTGAGCCCAACCCCCACCTGGCTACAGCCTCCCTTCAGGTAGTTGTAGACAGCAATGAGCTCTGCCCTGAGCCTCCTCTCCTCCAGGCTGCACAGCCCCCAGCTCCCTCAGTCTCTCCTCACAGGGCTGTGCTCCAGGCCCCTAAACAGCTTCATTGCCCTTCTCTGGACACATTCCAGTATCTCAACATCTCTCTTGAATTGAGGAGCCCAGAACTGGACACAGCACTCAAGATGTGGCCTGACCAGTGCTGAGTACAGAGGTATACAGATGAAGAAGTAACTCAGTACTGGCTGGGGCAGTGGTCATTACTTTGTCCTTAGCTGAGTTAAATGTGTAATATATTTCCAAAATTTAGATTACTGTGATTGTGATAATGACCCTGGGGTCAGAAGTATATGTCAGTAAACAAGGAGATACTTACTTTTGTTATCTTTATAGATACATTTTCAGTCTTGCAACATCTTACTGAAAGAAACATTACAGAATCACAGAATTAACCAGGTTGGAAATGACCTCCAAGTTCATCGAGTTCAACCTATCATCTAACCCTTCTAATTAACTAAACCATGGCACTAACATCTGCAGATAAGAAACGTATTTTGATGGTAAAACTGAGTTTTGACCTGTGTTTTCCATGGTTTATCTGTTCTCCAGGTGCTTAACTCAGAAGAGGTTCCAAGGTGACCTTCTTGTGGCCTTCCAGTATCTGAAGGGGGCCTGCAGAAAATCTGGGGAAGGACTTTTTAGGCTCTCAGAGAGTGACAGGACTGGGGTGAATGGAGCAAAGCTGGAGGTTGGGAGGTTCAGACTGGACAGGAGGAGGAAGTTGTTCACCATGAGAGTGGTGAGAGGCTGGACTGGGTTGCCCAGGGAGGTGGTTGAGGCCCCATGGCTGGAGGTGTTTAAGGCCAGGCTGGATGAGATTCTGGCTGGGCTGATCTAGTGTAGGGTGTCCCTATACATGGCAGGGGGGTTGGAACAAGATGATCCTTATGGTCCCTTCCAACCCTGACTGATTCTATGATTCAAATTCCCTGTCCCTTTGCTTTCCCATTTGGAAAACAATGATAAAGAAGCTTGCCAGAACTTGAGATCTGCAGTTTAAAATCTCTGAATATTGGTTTGATTTTGCCTTTCTTGCACTGATGCCAAGGGAATGATCTAAGTAGAGGCAGTGCCTCTGCATATGCTTAGAGCACACGTCTCTTTAAAAGATTCCAGGCAGCAAGCAACACAAGGGGACACAGTCTCAGGTTCTGCCAGGGGAGGTCTAGGCTGGATATTAGGAGGAAGTTTTTGCCAAAGAGAGTGATTGCATTGGAATGGGCTGCCCAGGGAGGTGGTGGAGTCACCGTGCCTGGAGGTGCTGAAGCCAAGCCTGGATGAGGCACTTAGTGCCATGGTCTGGTTGATTGGCTAGGGCTGGGTGCTAGATTAGATTTGATGATCTTGGAGGTCTCTTCCAAGCTGGTTGATTCTATGATTTTGTGATTCCATGATCTGCAGTTGAAAATCTCTGAATATTGATTAGATTTTGCCTGCCTTGCACTGCTGCCAAGGGAACGATCTAAGTAGAGGGGCAGCACCTCTGCATATGCTTAGAGCACACTTTAGAAGACTCCTAATTGCTGCTGGGTTAGTCCCTCTAGCAATTTTGTCTTGTCTTCCACCATTTTGTCTCATAAAAGACAAAATGGAAGGAAAGTACTGAAGGGAAGTGTAGTCAGGGGAAAGAAGGGAAAAAAAGGTTAATTAGGGAGTTGGAGAAGGGAGTGGATATTTTTATTCTTTTCTCTCCTTCAAAGTAGGACATTTGTTGAGCTGTGAAGCTTAACGAGGAGCAAGTTGGGGGGAATAAAAGGAAGCCTCTGTTCTTTTGTGCTGGTTCTTTCAGTATTCTGCTTAAGGTTGGAGTGGTGCTGGAGAGAAGCACTTCACTCTGTTCTTCCTGATTTCTTTGTGCCCCCGTTTGTCATCACCAGGGAAAGGGAGGATAAAGACTGAAAGAAAGGATGAAAAGCAATTGGCAATCCCAGGGATGAAACTCTCAGACTGCACCTGCCAGGCCAGATTGTAAACACTGGTTTCATCTTCCTCTCCAATTTGGGATAACAAAACACATATAGAAAGATGGAGCAAGCTTATGTGCCTGTGGACCCTTTGATGAAGTTTCTAGTGTTTCCTAGCCTGAAAACCAGTTCTTCTCTTTCCCTCCTTATGTTTCAGCACCTTTGGTTCTCAGTGACCAAAACTGCTGCCAACATGTCTGTATTTTACATCTTTCAAAGAAAAAAAAACCCCAAACTTGCCTATGAGTAACTTCAATGTTGTACCCTTAAGAGAGGAGCTTGGCAGAGATTGCAAAAAGTGAGAAGTGAAATTTTTTGGTGAAGTCATGTTCTGGAAAAAAAGATTTTTGTGATTGTAAGGGCAATAAACACCTTGAGGCTTAGGCACATGTGGGAACAGAGGCTGTGCATTCATTTCTTCCAGCCTCTCCTCTTCTCCACCTGTTCAGACTCCTACATACACAGTCAATTTTCCCACATTGCTGCAGGAGGATGAGAGAGAGATGACTTTCCAGGATCTGAACAGAGTGCAGCAGCGATAGAAATTCTTTTCCAACTCCATTATACCTTATTAGGGAGAAAGAGTCAATCATTACAGATATTAATGCCACACAAAAGCATCTAGGAACCTGTGAAGCTAAGAAATGCAATCCCCCCCGCCCAGAGGCAGCTCAGTGTCATCACAAATTGTTGCTTTTGCAAAGGCTTCAGGGAGGAAGAGGGAACCTCATGACAAGCAAACTGTATAAATTTCATCCCTCTTCTGTAATCTCACGTTCTTTTTATAGCCTGTCCCAAGACTTTTGGGCAAACAGATTAGATAACAGTTCAGATTGTTAAAAAAAAAAAAATTGCCTGTTTTCTTCACAAATTGCTTCACCCAACTGTTTTTCCATAGCTTTAGACTATTGACTTACTGCCAGAAATTCCATCTCAGCTCAAACTCCTCAGTAAACTTGGATGGTATGTGTAGCAATGTCTTGGACACACTTCTCTGTTTGGTCTGTGTTTAATGGATGTGGAAGAATGTGTTACATGCTGCATTTATTAGTGTTTATATCTGCTCCATGAAAAAGCTCCACTTTACTCCCAATTCTTTATAAAGGATCCATATCAGACTCTTGCTGGAATACAGTCTTTGCTAAGGGACTTTGTGTCAGGGGAGGTTAAGGTTGGCTGTTGGGAGGAAGTTCTTTCCTGGGCACGTGGTCAGGCACTGGAACAGGCTGCCCAGGGAGGTGGTGGAGTCACCATCCTTGGAAGTGTTTAAAAGGAGAGTGGATGTGGTGCTTGAGGCTATGGTCTGGTGATGAAGGCTGCTGGGATGAAGGTTGGAGTGGATGATGCTGGTGGTCCTTTCTAACCACAGCAATTCCTAGTGCTGAGATGTTGTGCTGAGGGATTTGGTTTAGTCAAGGACTTGTCAGTGTGAAACTAATGATTGGACTTGAGGATCTTGAAAGTGTTTTCCAATCTAAGAAATTCTGTGATTCTGTAAAGAGGCCCCAAGCCATAGGATCATAGAATCATAGAATCATAGCATCAACCAGGTTGGAAGAGACCTCCATGATCATCCAGTTCCAACCCCCTGCCATAGGCAAGGACACCTCCCACTAGAACAGGCTGCTCAAGGCCTCATCCAGCTGGGCTTTGAACACCTCCAGGTAGGCTGTTGATCACAGAGTCAAGCATATTAAAGACAGAGCTATGAAATACAAGGACCCTTTGGTCTTTTGCTATCAGTTTTGTGTCACTGAACTTCCAGTGGTTTCAGTGAAACCCTTTGTGATTTATGCTAATTGAGAGAAGAATGAAGCATGAAGCTGGTGATTTCTAGCGCTGCACAAAGGCAGAACTTCAAATGAAGTGTCCTGATTAGTAAAATAACTTATAGATAGGTACTTGTGGGTAGATAATTTATAGCCAGATAGCATAATGCCATTTCAGAGTCTAATCCTACTGGTAAAATATGCAAATTTCAGTTTCCCTCTGAGAAAATCTTAGTTAAGAGAAATGATCCCTCTTAGCTCATTGGCCAGATCATCTGGTGGCCCCTGAAGCTCTTGTAGTAAGGACATGATTCAGCCGGACACAGCAGCATGTGCTTTTCAGCAGTAATCTCAGCTGAATTGCTAAGTAGCTCAGCTACTTTGCAGGCTCGAGCAAGATAAATCAAACCATCAGGTGAGGGATTCTGCTAAATCTAAATGTTCAGAATTGCATAAGACTTTGAGGAGATAAAAAAGCAAAAAAGATACTGCAACAACCTCCGTCTCTGCAGCTCAGTTTGAAACTGGCTGTAGCCTTGCTTTCACTGGAGTTAATTCCTGGTTTTCTTCAGTGCTAGCAAGAGAACAGAAAGTCCTGCTGACTGTGTCCCATGTAGCCCAGTCTTAAACCACAGACATAAGTGGCAGCCAAGACCCCAATAATGGGAGTACCAGTAGATACTAGTAGCGATATAACAAGGCCAACTGTGGGGTCTTGCAGTTTGGCCACAAGAAGGCCAAGCAGGCTGGAGATAGAGTGGCTGGAGAGCAGACAGGAAGCAAGAGACCTGGGGGTACTGGTAGACAGTAGCTGAAGATGATCAAGCAGTATGCCCAGGTGGGCAGGAGAGCTAAAGGCATCCTGGCCTGGCTCAGGCGCAGTGTGGCCAGTTGGACAAGGGAAGTTCTTCTGCCCTTGTGCTAAGCACTGGAAAGGGCACACCTTGAGTGCTGTGTCCAGTTGTGGGCTCCTCAATTCAAGAGAGATGTTGAGATACTGGAATGTGTCCCGAGAAGGGCAATGAAGCTGTTTAGGGGCCTGGAGCACAGCCCTGTGAGGAGAGGCTGAGGCAGCTGGGGGTGTGCAGCCTGCAGAAGAGGAGGCTCAGGGCAGAGCTCATTGCTGTCTACAACTCCCTGAAGGGAGGCTGTAGCCAGGTGGGGGTTGGTCTCTTCTGCCAGGCAAGCAGCAACAGAACAAGGGGACAAAGCCGCAAGTTGTTCTGGGGGAGGTCTAGGCTGGATGTTAGGAGGAAGTTGTTGTCAGAGAGAGTGATTGGCATTGGAATGGGCTGCCCAGGGAGGTGGTGGAGTCGCCGTGGCTGGAGGTGTTGAAGCAAAGCCTGGATGAGGCACTTGGTGCCATGGTCTGGTTGTTTGGACAGGGCTGGGTGCTAGGTTGGAGTGGATGATCCTGGAGGTCTCTTCCAACCTGGCTGATTCTATGATTCTTTCTATGAAAAGATGCTTAGTGGGATGGTGTGAGCAAAGGAACTATAATAGTCTCAAGCTTGTAGATATCTGTACATGGCCTAGATAGTATGTTATCCTGAATCCAAAAATATCAGAGCCTTGACAAAGCCTTAAAACTTCCATGTGATTAAGGAGCTATTTCTGCTTTACAGGTGTAGCATAAAGACTAATTGATTTGTCCAGCAGACAGGAACACAACCCAGGTGACCATCTCCATATTCCCATCCTGTAATTATAAGGACACTACGTATGTTGCAATTAGATTAGATGATATGCAAAACAGCTTCTTTGACAACGTTCTTAGGCTATGTTAGTTTCCTGATGCTGTACTGCCAATACCGTAGGGTTTGCTTATTCCACCGTCACCAAAACATCCCCACCACCCTCCAAAAAAAAAATCCAACCCAATATCAACAGAGAAAAAAAGAAGCTGCACTGACAGATTTTAAATATTCAAAATAAATCATGAGTTTCTGTCATGTGGAAACAAAAACCTAATGATACAGTGAAAGGCTACATTTCCATAACTCTGACTTGCATCTACATATTTTCCATTTGAAAGTCAATGGGAACCATGTGGCTGACTGCTATGTGGCTCTGAAAAACACAAAGGCAGGCTGCCTCCTCCTTGGCAGCCACGGCACTGTCCTCCCGCAGAGGAATCACCTATGTGATTTGCATTTGATTTCTTTGCTAACCTGCAAGAGAACTGGAGCCAAACCCTAGGAGATGCATCAACGGGATCTGAATATTTAGCAGCATGGGAATGAGAGGTAATTGATTCCCGGCTTGGGCACGCTGATGTAGCTTCTCTTTGCATAGTCAGGAGAGAAATGGACTTGAGTTGAGCTAATGTATTCATCAGCTGTTAGCTTCTCCAGAAATGAGACTTTTAACCCCACAAATAGCTTTTTACACCTCTAAATGGTGAATCACTGGTCCAGATTGTCCAGAGAGGTGGTTGATGCCCCATCTCTGGAAACATTCAAGATCCAGTTGGATGGGACTCTGAGAAGGTTGGTCACACTAAGTGGGTTGCCCAGGGAGGTGATTGAAGCCCCATCCCTGGAGGTGTTTAAAGTCAGGTTGGATGAGGCTCTGGGCAGCCTGATCTAGGGTAGGGTGTCCCTGCCTATGGCAGGGGGGTCAAACTAGATGATCCTTGAGGTCCTTTCCAACCCTGACTGATTCTATAATTCTAGTTGAAAATGTCCCTGGTCACTGCAGAAGGGTTGGAGTACTGTGTCCAGTTTCGGTCAGTACAGTACAGGAGGGACATTGAGGTGCTGGAGCAGGTGCAGAGAAGGGCGAGGCTGGGGAGAAGTCTGGCAAACATGGCCTATGAGGAGCGGCTGAGGGAGCTGGGGGTGTTTAGTCTGGAGAAGAGGAGGCTGAGAGGGGACCTTATTGCTCTCTACAACTACCTAAAGATAGAAGGTGTAGTGAGGCTGGAGCTGGTCTCTTCTTCCCAATTCCTAATGGTAGGACAAGAGGAAATGGCCTCAAGTTGCACCAGTGGAGGTTTAGTTTGGCTATTGGGAGGAAGTTCTTTCCTGAGCAGGTGGTCAGGCAGTGGAACAGGCTGCCCAGGGAGGTGGTGGAGTCACCATCCCTGGAGGTGTTTAAAAGGAGAGTGGATGTGTTGTCCTCCCAACAGCCAACCTAAACCTCCTCTGGTGCAACTTGAGGCCATTTCTTCTTTTCCTGTCATTAGTAATTTGGGCAAAGAGACCAGTTCCAGCCTCACTACAGCCTCTACCTTTTAGGTAGTTGTAGAGGACAGTAAGATCCCCTCTCAGCCTCCTCTTTTCCAGACTAAACACTCCCAGCTCCCTTAGCCACTCCTCATAGGTCATGTTAGCCAGACCTCTGCCCAGCCTCATTGCCATTCCCTGGGGAGAGTTTATCCACTCTCCTCAAAAAGAGTGGATAAATCTGAGTGCTTGATTTCTAGTGAATATAGCTGATTTTGCTGCAGGGGAGATCCTTCACCACTGTAAGACTTGAAGAAAATATTCCAATGGTCAGTGTGTAGATAGGCAAACTAAATCCAGACTTGGGTTCTGCCCTATGCATTACCATTACAGGCAATGTCAAGCTGGTTCCTTGAAGGTGCACGTCTAAATTGATTATTTGGTTTTGACTCATTAAAGGAAAATCAATTTTGGACTGCAAACACTTTCCCTGCTTTCTTTAGTACCATTTGATTTAAAAACAAAACAAAATGAGCTTTCTTTTTTAGTTCTTTTGAAACCTCTGTTCAGCAAGGGAAAAATATATTAAATCCCTGCTGATACTGTGAACTCTAAGTAGCTACAGACTTTCCTAATCACTGGAGTCCATTGGTAAGGACCACACTCTATCTTGCACTCTGTCTGCAGGCAGCTGCAGAAAAGAGAAAAATATGTTTAAAATGTCCAAATTTGTGAAATATACAAATAGAAAACAAACAAAAAATCTATTTAAAAAGTTAATTTCTTAAAAAAAAATAATTAAAAATAAAAGAGTTTTCTGTGATCCCACTGCTCTTCTCCTATGGGTTCTGTTTCTGCTTGTGCCCCTGCTACCAGATGGAGGTGGGGAGAGTGGATGTGAGGAGAAAGTTGTTCAGCATGAGAGTGGTGAGAGCCTGGAATGGGTTGTTCAGGGAGGTGGTTGAGGCCCCATGGCTGGAGGTGTTTAAGTCCAGGCTGGATGAGCCTGTGGGCAGCCTGATCTAGGGTAGGCTGTCCCTGGGCATGGCAGGGGGATTTGAACTACATGATCCTTGTGGTCCCTTCCAACCCTGACTGATTCTGTGATTCTATGATTCTGTCATTCTATTTCTCAGGCAAATAACAGCCCCAAAGGTTGTTCAGGTCCTGCAGTGACAACAAAGCTGGTGAGGAGCCTGGAGCACAGCCCTGTGAGGAGAGGCTGAGGGAACTGGGGGTGTGCAGCCTTCAGAAGAGGAGGCTCAGGGCAGAGCTCATTGCTGTCTACAACTCCCTGAAGGGAGGCTGTAGCCAGGTGGGGTTGGGCTCTTCTGCCAGGCAAGCAGCAAGAGAACAAGGGGACGCAGTGTCAAGTTGTGCCAGGGGAAGTCTAGGCTGGATGTTAGGAGGAAGTTGTTGTCAGAGAGAGTGATTGGCATTGGAATGGGCTACTCAGGGAGGTGGTGGAGTCACCGTCCCTGGAGGTGTTGAAGAAAAGCCTGGATGAGGCACTTAGTGCCATGGTCTGGTTGATTGGCCAGGGCTGGGTGCTGGATTGGACTGGGTGATCTTGGAGGTCTCTTCCAACCTGACTGATTCTATGATTCTATGATTCTATTTAACAGTGTCTCCTATTCTCTTTTTCTACTTCTAAAAGGTGCCCTGTTACAGGATATTGAAATGGAACTTTGTTGTGTATAATCTTTTTATTCAGTGTAGGCATCTTTTAAGATCCAAGCAGAGATATGTTCTTTGTGATCTTATTCTTCCAGATCTTGTTTACAACATGGAAATAAAATAATTGGGTGATAAGTCCATTCCTAACTTTCTAAGAGGAGAAATAGAAAAGGTATAAAACATTTCAGCAATTTTGTGGCTTGGAAAAAAAAGAAAAGAGGTAAATGCCACCCATACAACGCTAAAGCTAAATTCCTTTTAAATCTTTAAAGACATCTTGAGCAGCAATTCAGAGTACAGCCAGAAATGCTGCAGACCAAAGCTTCATTGGGTTCGTCTTCATAAAACTCAAGATTGAATAGAATTCCCTGGGAAGCTCAGGAGACAAGGGCAAAGCAATTCAACAGCAGCACATACATTTTTAGAAGCTTTTTACAGCCCTGGCTATTCTGACCTCTGCAGTGGTCTTGCTGTTGTTTAGGAAAGAGGAGGATTCTCTTCCTTTTTTTTTTTTGCCATTTCAGAAAGTCATTTATGCGTCATGCTGCTTTCCTCTCTTCTGCATCATCTTCTTCAAAAGCTTTTCCTCTACCCTGCGGAAACTGTGGGGCTGTGGAGGAAACAAGCTTGCCAAAATCAAAGCCAATCACTTTCACAGGTCAGTTAAGTAGGTACCAGCCAACAGTCTGCCCAGGTGGCCAGGAGAGCAAATGGCATCCTGCCCTGGATCAGGTAGAGTGTGGCCGGTAGGACGAGGGAGGTTATTCCGCCCCTGTACTCAACACTGGTGAGGCCACACCTTGAGTTCTGAGTCCAGTTCTGGGCTCCTCAGTTCAAGAGAGATGTTGAGGTGCTGAAGGTCAGTGAGGCTGGTGAGGGGCCTGGAACCCAGCCCTGTGATGAGAGGCTGAGGGAGCTGGGATTGTTTAGGCTGGAGAAGAGGAGGTTCAGGGCAGACCTCATTGCTGCCTATAACTACCTGAATGAAGGTTGTAGCCAGGTGGGGTTGGGCTCTTCTGCCAGGCAAGCAGCAACAGAACAGGGGGCCACAGTCTCAGGTTGTGGCAGGGGAGGTCTAGGCTGGATATTAGGAGGAAGTTGTTGGCAAAGAGAGTGATTGGCACTGGAATGGGCTGCCCAGGAAGGTGGAAGTACTGTCCCTGGAAGTATTCAAGCAAAGCCTGGCTGAGGCACTTAGTGCCGTGGTCTGGTTGATTGGCCAGGGCTGGGTGCTAGGTTGGACTGGATGATCTTGGAGGTCTCTTCCAACCTGGTTGATGCTATGATTCCATGATTGTATTATTCTATGATTCCATGATTTTATGATTCTATACTCAGCTTACAGAGCACAGATGAGCCTTCACACTTCTCCTGAGAGCATATAAATACTTTGCTGCTATTAATTCTAGTATACTTCTTCTAGTTCAGATCCCAGTTAATGACAGAGCCTTTGAGATAGCATACTTTGCACACTGTAGTGGAAGACATTTTCTGTCCCAAGTACATTATGAGCTAAGAGGAATAAATGGCACACAAATTAATTGATGTGACAGAGACTCTACTGGCCATCAGTGGTAGACCATGAAATTAAATCCTGCATCTCAAAGCACAGGCTGCTCAACACCTCCAGTCCTGCCTGGAGCTGTTCAAGGTAGGATTGGACGTGGCACTTGGTGCCATGGTCTAGCCTTGAGCTCTGTGCTAACGGCTTGGACTTGGTGATCTACGAGGTCTCTTCCAACGTTGGTAATACTGTGATACTGTGATACCTTTCGTGCTTCACCTGGTGATGGTCACTGCAAGGGGCATGATAGAGGTCATGGGACTAGCCCAGCTCTTCTAAAGCATCACAACCACATGTGGCCTGAGACTTGCCATAACCACTCTGCCTTGCTTGGCATATTTGCCACACTTATGGATAGGCATCTAACAGTAGATGCAAGTGCCTAGAGGCAGGGAACCTGTTATATTGTATGGTTAGACTGGAAAGTAACCTGCATACTTTGGGGTACTGTAGCTGAGGCATTGAAAGATGCCTATGGCAATTAGTTGTCCAGATGCCATTGAAAGTCAATGAGAGCTGGGTGAAATCCTGAGAATGAGTAAGCAGACAAATGCTACCATATGGTCATAAGCTTTTCTTTCCTCTAACATGGTGATCAACACAAAATGGCAGCCCAAGTAGGTCTTAAGACTGTGAATGGCAACTGAGATAAATGCAAAAGCAAGTGCTCTGCTCAAATTCATGTCTAACAGGCTAAGGACAGGATCTTTGATTCAGAAAGTTATATGTTAACTAGAGCGCAGGTATCAGCAGCATTACTTTTTTTCATTCCCTGATTTGTTGGCAGCAAAGGGAGAAAGACAACTATGTAAGAACTTGGTTTGCACTTTATCTTCTCCCTCTTTGGGATCAAGGATCAAATCAAAGCAGAAGTGGGCAATTAATTTCTTTCTCTGTCTTCTGTTTCCTCCTTAGATGCAAAACTTAGCTTCTCTTTAAATGATCCTAGAATTTATTCCATGAAACATGGAAAAGCATAGAAAATGAAATTAGATGAAGGTGAAAAAAAACAGAAAGGTTAATTGTGCATTTTTCATTAAGATAGAGCCTGGTCCTTCCCATCCATTGCTGTCTACAACTACCTGGAGGGAGGCTGTAGCCAGGTGAGGTTGGTCTCTTCTCCCAGACAACCGGCAATCGAACAAGGGAACACAGTCTCAAGTTGTGGCAGGGGAGGGCTAGGCTGGATGTTAGGAGGAAGTTGTTGTCAGAGAGAGTGATTGGCATTGGAATGGGCTGCCCAGGGAGGTGGTGGAGTCGCTGTCCCTGGAGGTGTTCAAGCAAAACCTGGATGAAGCACTTAGTGCCGTGGTCTGGTTGATTGGCCAGGGCTGGGGGCTAGGTTGGACTGGATGGTCTTGGAGGTCTCTTTCAACCTGGTTCATTCTATGATTCTATGATCCTGCTTATTCAGGGAGCACTTTGGGGAAAAAAAAAGCAACCAAACCCAGATGAATTTAAGATGAAGAAGACCCCAGGAGATCTTTCTTCTCCTTTCCTCCAGCACATCTGTCCCACAGCAGGGGATAGATGCTTCACTGCTTCTTAAACACCTTGCTTTTGTCTTGCTCTGTTCCTGTGAGGGGTTGCATCATGCCTTGTAATAGTGACACTGCTGGAATTGTGCTGTGCCAGTACAAAGCAAAACAGAAACACAACCCTGAGCTTTAGCTGCACAGGTCTGCCAGCAGCTTATTAAGCTCAAAGCAGTCATCAGAAAAGTAAGAGCAAGCATGTGGATAAAAAAAAACAACAAACCCACCAAACAAAAAAAAAAAAACCACCCCCAAAACCAGACAAATCTTGTTTGTCACAGTGTGAAGGAAAAATGTTTTCCACTGAGTGAAATAAAAGAAGGTGGAGGAAACAATTCCTGGGCTGAAGGGAGGTGGGTTTCTTTTTTTCAGAGAGCTGAAGTTTGGGATGTCACTTGCTCATATGGGCTCTACAATTTAAATTTCCATCAAGCTCATCAGCCCAAATATTTGTGCATGCTAATTTGTTCAGCTGAGGCCCCCTGATCTGTCATATCCTTGTGAGTCATGTTTTCTGTTGGCTCATTCTTTGGGACAGCTTGCCTCCTTTTGGATTTGGTATTAAAAGATAATATTGACTTAGTTTGCCTTTACACTCAGCAACAGCCTTGTCTCCTAAAGCCTGCCTGGGTGCAGGCGTGCGTGTGTGTGAGAGACAAGCTGCTCTCGGATTCATTGACTACTGCTCTTAATGACAAGATTAATTAATGTCATCTTCCCAGGACTGCTGGATATCCTGTGTCCCACTGATGTATCTTGTCTACCAGGTTTTCAGCTAAAGTTCCAGCATCTGTGTGAACTTTAGGACCTCAATGAGGAGTTTGATTGAACTTAATTGCCCAGATGTCAAGCTTCTGCTAGATGCCACTGAGGGTATCGGGACCCTCCACGGCTATGCCTCATTGCACCACTGACCCCATGAACTGCTACCCTGCAACCGTCAGCATGCAAGTCTACTGCTATAGCCATGTCCTCCTCCTAGAAATTCCAGCTCTGGGAGGCTACCTCTTTTTGGTTGCACTGAGCTCTCTTATCCTGAAAAAAAGCCTGGATGAGGCACTTAGTGCCATAGTCTAGGTGACAGGTTGGACTGGATGAGCTAGGAGGTCTCTTCCAACCTGGTTGATTCTATGATTTTTGTGATTATGATTCTATGATTCTATGATGTTACATTTCTCTTCCAACCTAGTTGATTTTGTGATTCTGTGAACTAGACAATGGCGCTAAGTGCCCCATCCAGTCTTTTCTTGAACACCTCCATGGATGGTGACTCCCAAAAGCAGCAGCAGCAAACAAACAAGTTTGCTAGGGTTTTAAGCATTTTGACATGTGTCTTCGACCAATAGCAACAGATAAAAAGACCCCTAGAACGAATCACAGAATCAGCCAGGTTGGAAGAGACCTCCAAGATCATCCAGGTCACCTGGGAGCCTCCTCTTCTTCAGACTGCAGAGCCCCAACTCTTTCAGTCTTTCAGAGCATCCACTGTCTTAAAAAAAAGACAATTCAAAGGAATTGCACAACATTATTCACTTATCAATGAAATGTGATGAAGTTCACACTCCCCTCTCCTCTAACACAGGAATTCTGAAATTGAGTTGCTTGTGGTTGTGTAGGAGTGAATTTTGAGAGGCGAGGCAGCGCAGAAATTCTTCAATAACATAGGACCTATCAGCTTCCTGCAGATAAAAAACACAACTTCAGCCAGGGAGCTCAGAGAGGTCATATTTACATCTTGTCTAGCAGCTTGCTTTCCCTGGGATACTGCATTATGCTTCTCACTTCATAGAAATCATCTTCATTCTTCAGCTTCTTTCCCCTTACTCCCAGATCGGATGGAAAAGCAGCCCACAGAACAAGAGCACAATTGCTGTGCTTCATTGGATGCAGAAAATAAATAACTTGTCTCCAGCACCCATTACTTATCCTTGCTGTGTGTTTTTAGCCTACCTCCTATAAAAAGAAGCAGCTAATTTATAATCATGTTGTTTGTGGGGAGCGTTTGTTCACATCTGTCTGTCGGCAAGTTGTATAAATCCATTAGGCCCAGACAGACACACTCTGTAGCTTTTTGTGTTCCCACAGATGTCACTTACTCATCAGCAGGAAAAAAAAAAAACACTAGCCTTCACTGTCTCCTAATTTGGGTGCACATGAGAAAACAATTAAGTATGTCTTCTGCACATGTGTATCAGGATTCTTCCAGTTACCTGGCAACACAGTGGAAAACTATTCTGGAAAGCCAGGCACCTGAGTACAATGCTGCACACTTTTGGATATAAGGGTAGGAGAGCTCTGTAGAGGGACCTTGAGAGGCTGGATGGGTGGGCAGAGGCCAATGGGATAAGATTGAATGGAATCATAGAATCATAGAATTTCTTAGATTGGAAAAGACCTTCAAGATCATTGAGTCCAATCATTAGTTTCACACTGACAAGTCCTTGACTAAACCAAATCCCTCAGCACAACATCTCATCACTAGGAATTGCTATGGTTGGAAAGGACCACCAGCATCATCCACTCCAACCTTCATCCCATTAACAAGGCCAAGTGCAGAGTTCTGCACTCTGACCACAACAACCCCAAGCAGCACTGCAGGCTGGGGACAGAGTGGCTGAGAGCAGCCAGGCAGAGAGGGAGCTGGGGGTATTGGTAGATAGGTGAAGCTGAGGCAGCAGTGTGCCCAGGTGGACAGTAGAGCCAATGGCATCCTGGCCTGGATCAGTACAGTAGGACAAGGGAGGTTATTTTGCCCCTGTACTCAGCACTGGTCAGGGCATGCCTTGAATACTGTATCTAGTTCTGGGCTCCTCAATTCAAGAGAGATGTTGAGGTACTGGAAGGTGTCCAGAGAAGGGCAACAAAGCTGGTGAGGGGCCTGGAGCGCAGCCCTGTGAGGAGAGGCTGAGGGAGCTGGGGGTGTGCATCCTGCAGAAGACGAGGCTCAGGGCAGAGCTCATTGCTGTCTACAACTACCTGAAGGGAGGCTTTTTAAACACCTCCAGAGATAGTGACTCCATCACCTTCCTTCCAATGGCCAATCACTCTTTCTGTAAAGAACTTCTCCCTAACATCCAGCCTAAACCTCCCCTGACACATCTTGAGACTTTATCGTCACAAATCTGATTCTATGATTCTCTATCATTCTCTATCATTTGGGAGGAAGTTCTTCACAGAGAGAGTGATTGGTATGGAAATGGGCTGCCCTGGGAGGTGGTGGAGTCACCGTCTCTGGAGGTGTTCAAGAAAAGACTGAATGGGGCACTTAGTGCCATGGTCTGGTTGATTGTCTAGGGCTGGGTGCTAGGTTGGACTGGATGATCTTGGATGTCTCTTCCAACCTGGTTGATTCTATGATTGTATGATTCTATATATGAGGAAATATATATGGAGTTATTTTAGTATTGAAGAATAAGGACCAGCCTAAACCTGCCTAAACCTGCCCTGATGCACCTTGAGGATGTGTCCTCACCAATCTGATTCTTTGATTCTCTATGTCTTAGAATATATATATGGAGTTATTTTAGTATTGAAGAATGAGTACTTGGGGAATTTCTTAAAATAACCACCTTATTTTCTTATTGTTTCTACAAATGTGAACTTAGCAGTAATGTGGGTGAAAATGAAGCAGTGTTTGAGATGGGATGTTGGGAATCCAGAGAGTGTGCAATGAAACTGCAGAGGTGTGCTGCAGTCAGAGGGATTTACAGAGAGTGTGTAGCTGTGACAGGTAAAGTTTACAAGCATTGTGCAGGAGATAACTGCACTCAGATGGTGTTTTGCAGTCTAAGTTTTTTTTCTAGCTTGCTTGAAGACTCGTGGCATTATATCCTGTTATTGTGATGGAATCAAAAAATACAATCATAGAATGGTTTGGGTTGGAAACAACCTTTGAAGGTCATTTAGTCCCTGCAGTGAACAGAGCAATAGAAGCATAGAGTCATAGAATCAACCAGGATGGAAGAGACATCCAAGCTCATCCAGTCCAACCTATCACTTAGCCCTATCCAATCAACTAGACCATGGCACTAATCCTCATCCAACCTCACATTCGATGTTTCTAGGGATGGAGGATCTACCACCTCCTTGTGCCACCTGGGCCAGTGTGAAAAATATTTTCCTTCTATCTAGTCTAAATTCTCCTATTTTAATTTAAACCCATTAGTTCTTGTCCAGTCACAAGAAGCCCTGCTGAAAAATATTGTCCTCACCTTTGTTCTAAGCCTCCCTTAAGTACTGAAAGGCCTCTTATTACATTGCTGTCTCTTTCAGTACAAAAAGACAGCTATGGAAAGTTTAATCTAAGTTCTTCAGTTCTATCTTCTCCCACAAACAAGAGACAACTGGAGAGGGCAAGGTATGGAGGAAGTTCTCCATTCAGTGTAAGCACAGAAGGAGGAAGAGTAGACTAAAACAGTGGTTTTCTTGAGTGCAGGGAAATGCCTGGTTAGAAAGAATGACAATGTATGGTGTGATGAAGAAGAGGTCAGAGAGCAGGTATGGAAAGGTGTGAGGAGAGGGTGAGGAAGAGAGACGCAGTAGGACATGAAGTTGCCCACCAGTAGTTGTGCCTCTTCAGCTTGTGCAGCTTTTGACCACAGAGGGGGTTTAAAAGCAGAAGATGGATACAGTGTGGGATGAGCAGAGATAGACATCTCCAGAGTTAGAAATACAACCAGACTCTTAATCTTGGGCAATTACAGCAGGTTGCGTGACCGAGAGGAACAGAGGTCATTCCCATCTGCTCTTTTCTCTGGTTTTGTAAGCTCTGCATTTCCTCACCTTGACTTTACTACTCTGTTTCCTATAGACCAGTGGAGGGGTTAATCTTTAATACCTTGCAGTAATAAAACTGTTTTAATTAGCATTAGCTTGGAATGACAAGACTACAAGTAATTAAGTTACACTGGGATCTAGTTGGAATGAAATTGATACCAGGGGATAGCATAAACATAAATCAGCATTTAAATAAACTGAAATCAGATTGCTGTAATTAAAAGGAAAATCCATTGGCATTAAGACATAAAAATAACAGATACAGATTTAATAAACGAGGTGAAGGAAGAGTAGAGAGCCTGGAATAATGTAAATTGTTCCTTCCCACATACCCGATGTCAAAAACGAGAAAGGAAGATAAGAGATCATAGTTTGGTTAGTATTATGGAAATACAATTAGACTGAGATGGGAGAGAAGTTGGAAGCCAGAGAGAAGATTATGAGCAGCTGTATATAATGCCATTAACATTAACCTGATACATTGCAAGTGAGTTCTAGTTATAAAAGTAATTGCTGGCTACCAAACCCATCTGGAATCTGCAATCAAAGGACAGAGAGTGAAGCATGAGTGGAGGAGAACGTGATTACTTCTCCAAAGTTAAGAAAGACATGTGCAGTCAGCAGGCAGCAGCAGGCTGATGCACTTCTTTTTCATGCTATGGAAAAAGCAAGCCAGCATATGTCTACCAACTCCTACTGTTTTCTTTATGCTGCTCACCACTATAGGACGTGGCATTTTTGTGTGATTAAAAGTGATTCATTAGCCTTTTGCATTAAAGGAATAATGTATCTTCTTTAAATGTTATTTATTGATGATCTGGACGAGGGGATTGAGTCCAGCATCAGTAAGTTTGGGGATGACACCAAGCTAGGAGCGGGTGTTGATCTGTTGGAAGGTAGGAGAGCCCTGCAGAGGGACCTAGACAGGCTGGATGGGTGGGCAGAGGCCAATGGGATGAGACTTAAGAAGGCCAAGTACAGGGTTCTGCACTTCGGCCACAACAACCCCAAGCAGTGCTACAGTCTGGGGACAGAGTGGCTGGAGAGCAGCCAGGAAGAAAGGGACCTGGGGATACTGGCAGATAGTAGCTGAAGCTGAGGCAGCAGTGTGCTCAGGTGGGCAGGAGAGCCAGTGGCATCCTGGGCTGGCTCAGGAGCAGTGTGGCCAGCAGGACAAGGGAGGTTATTCTTCCCCTGTGCTCAACACTGCTCAGGCCACACCTTGAGTGCTGTGTCCAGTTCTGGGCTCCTCCATTGCAGAGAGATGTTGAGGTGCTGGAAGGTGTCCAGAGAAGGGCAACAAAGCTGGTGAGGGGCCTGGAACACAAACCCTATGAGGAGACACTGAGGGAGCTGGGATTGTTTAGCCTGGAGAAGAGGCGGCTCAGGGCAGAGCTCATTGCTGACTACAACTCCCTGAAGGGAGGCTGTAGCCGGGTGGGGTTGGTCTCTTCTGTCAGGCAAGCAGCAACAGAACAAGGGGACACAGTCTCAAGTTGTGCCAGGGGAGGTCTAGGCTGGATGTTAGGAGGAAATTGTTGGCAGAGAGAGTGATTGGCATTGGAATGGGCTACCCAGGGAGGTAGTGGAGTCACCATCCCTGGAGGTGTTGAAGCAAAGCCTGAATGAGGCACTTAGTGCCATGGTCTAATTGACTGGCTAGGGCTGGGTGCTAGGTTGGACTGAATGATCTTGGAGGTCTCTTCCAACCTGGTTAATTCTGTTCTATTCTATTCTATTCTATTCTATTCTATTCTATTAAGATATGCTAGTGAAGGTTGGACTGGATGATATTGGAGGTCTCTTCCAACCTAGTTGATTCTATGATTCTCTGATTCTCTTCTCATTTGCAAGACAATAATCTCCTTTCAGAGATTGTAAAGGAGGAATTGATGTAGGAAGGAAAATGAAGAGAACTCTGCATGAAATGATTCTAGATCTGTTGTGACCTCTCAGGTTAGAAAACCCCACTTGAGCTGTAAATAACTCACAGAAGGTGGTAAATAACTCACAGAAGGTGCCCAGGTGGGTCACAGGAACAGTCACAATATTGTAACCCTTGCTTTACGCTCTGGGTCCTTAGATCTTCTTCAGAGAGGTCTTATCTTCCACTGCAGGGTCATCCACTATGAAGCTGTAAAGGCCAGTGTGGATCAATGTGAACTGGGAGTAGAAGCACAACGTTATTTATACACTATGCAATAGAAAGTGTCAGACAAGCTTTACAGAAGGCAAAGATGTGGCTGTGTTTAGCTCTGTGCTGGTTAATGTGAAAGTTTGCTCAAGGCTAAACTTTCTCTCTGGGGTATTTTTAGTCTGTACAGATGGCCTGTAAACAATGTGGAAACTCAACTCATCCCACTCATTTCATACTCACTGGTCATAACCTGGTGGATATGGGAAGTCCATGTGCCACAGAACAGATGTATTTGGGAGCCTTAAGATCTATCACACCTGCACTGTACCACTGATGTGCATATATGTCCAGTCAGGACGTATATGTGGTATTCATTAGACTTACTGTTAACATATGAGTGAGTTATCTAAGGCATATATAGAGTGATGGGAGCATCCCAGCTGAATTACATTCCTTGTGCATCCACCAAAGATGACCTCAACTTTTGCAGGAGGAAGTTGTTTCCAGAGAGAGTGATTGGCATTGGAATGGGCTGCCCAGGGAGGTGGTGGAGTCAGCATCCCTGGAGGTGTTCAAGAAAAGCCTGGCTGAGGCACTTAGTGCCATGGTCTGGTTGATTGGCCAGGGCTGGGTGATAGGTTGGAGTGGACAATCTTGGAGGTCTCTTTCAACCTGGTTCATTCTATGAGTCTATGATTGGCTAGGGCTGGGTGGTAGGTTGGACTGTATGATCTTGGAGGTCTCTTCCAACCTGGTTAATTCTGTGATTCTGATAGCACTGTGGCTTGTTGATATGAAGAGGGAATAAAAGATAGAGACTTGATTTTTAAAAATGAGGCCAGAGGAGACAAGAATTGTAGATAAAAAGGAAATAAAGTCTTTGGCAGTGGCACAACCTCATTTCCTTTTGCTTGTTCAAATGTAAAAAATGGTGAAATTAGTGGATTTTCATAAAAGTGAACAATAGTCATCCCATTCTAGTTACTGGGAGCTTTGCCATTACCTTAATGGGACTGAGGTTGCAGTTCCTGTATTTAATCATCATAAATACAATTTTATTGAGCAGTAACAGAGCAATTTTGCACCACATAAGAGATGCCACTTGCATACATCAAAGCTGTTCCTTGCATGAGGATCGTATTACTTAGCCTGGAATAATTAGCATTAATAATAGTGTTGTCATTTTCAGGGACAGAGGAGGGATCAAATAGAGAAATGAACAGAATGACTTCTTGACATAAATCAGTAGGCATTAGTCAACCTTACTTGACCATGCATTCACCTCCTCAAACTAAATGACTGTTTGGGATACACATCTGCTAGTTTAGTAAGGACATCAGGCCCAAATTGTTCTCTGCAGGTCAGAGGATTTTACTACCTGTGTTGGTGCCCCTGGATAGAGGAGATCAGAAGAAGAGGTTGATGGGGGTCCTTCACTCATTTTAAACTGTCAACTATGGAGGCATCAGCTTGGACATGTTAAGGGGGATGGGGAAGCGAATGATTGTATTCTGGTTATGATGACTGTGACCCTGCAACTGCATATCTGTGTCTGGAAACCTTTGTGGTTGAGAATCATAGACTCATAGAATCAGTCAGGGTTGGAAGGGACCACAAGGATCATATAGTTTAACCTCCCTGCCATGGGAAGGGATACCCTACCCTAGATCAGCCTGGCCAGAGCCTCATCCAGCCTGGCATTTACAGATATTGCCAGCTATGAAGTATTATGTGCCACAGTCTGTAGTGTAGTCACCTTATGAGTAGAATTCAGCAACTGACTTGACAACATCCTGCCTCATTACATGAGAAATTTGGAATTAAAATGAGAAACTCTTCTGCCAAGCAACAATATGAAGAGAACTTACCTAGCTCAGCTCCTATCATCAAATGTAATATGGGACCAGGACAGCTGAGTGAATGTCATTACATACAGTGAGAGAATGAAGAAGACAATGCTTTTGTCTCCCACTCTCTTCTCTTTTAAATTGAGCTTGCTTACAATATGAAATTGTCTCCATCAGAAGGAGCCAAGAATGACCAAGAACGTATAATAACAACCCGAAGCCGCGCTACAGGCTTGGGACAGAGTGGCTGGAGAGCAGCCAGGCAGAAGAGGACCTAGAATGCTGGTAGATAGTAGCTGAACATGAGCCAGCAGTGTGCCCAGGTGGCCGAGAGAGCCAATGACATCCTGGCTAGGATCAGGAACAGTGTGGCCAGTTGGACAAGGAAAGTTATCTTGCCCCTGCACTCAGCACTGGTCAGGCCACACCTTGTTGAGTGCTGTATCCAGTTCTGGGCTCCTCAATTCAAGAGAGATGTTGAGATACTGGAAGGGGTCCAGAGAAGGGCAACAAAGCTGGTGAGGGGCCTGGAGCACAGCCCTGTGAGGAGAGGCTGAGGGAGCTGGGGGTGTGCAGCCTGCAGAAGAGGAGGCTCAGGGCAGACCTCATTGCTGTCTACAGCTACCTGGAGGGAGGCTGTAGCCAGGTGGGGTTGGNGATGATCTTGGAGGTCTCTTCCAACCTGGTTGATTCTATGATTCTGTATCTTCAATCTCCTCACTTTCTGTTCTTGATCATGCAGTGTGAACTATGGGACTCACTCTTGTGTATCCCTCGCAGCATTCCTGTTCTTCTGATACATATTATTTCTTAAATCAACCACTGTTTTATTGGGGAATTTCACAGAGTCACAGATTGCAATGATAAAGTTACAAAGTGGATAGAGCTGTCTTTGCTGTGTTTTTCTACCAGACGAATCGGATGAATCCGATGAAAGCTTTCTTCCAAGGCTTCTGCTGCACAAGAGCATCAGACACTCATTTACTGCAGCACTACCATTTCATCTCAACAGAGCTGCTGTCCATCTCCTTGTGTCAGAGTGCAGTAGTACAAGCTTATTATCACTGTCTAGATGAAAAAAGTTCAAGGAAAGAGGCAAGAAATCAGATTTCACAACAGAAGACATGTTCTCTAGAATGCTGGGCACCCAGTTCTTGCCTGATGCTGTTCTTTTCACAGTCTCAACTCCCTGTTCACCAAATGTCCCTTCCTGTTGATTAAAAAAAAAATCCAAACCCACAGAACAAAACCACCTACTAAAATCGGTTACATTGACAAAGTGTCAACAGTCCTGAAATAGTGTTTTCATTCCCTACAGTGCCAAACAACAGAGTATGTCTAAATATACTGGCAGATCCTGAAGCACACCCTGATGGATAACAAGGACTTGTTGCATAGGAAAGAGATTTTTTTTCTGGCCGAAGTCTAGACTTGCTGATCTGAAAGTCTGCTGCCTTATAATACATACATCTCAAAGTTAGCAGCAGAATATAACTTCTGAGCAACAGTAAAATAAGGCAAATGATCTTGTATGTCACCAGAGCACAAAGCATAACTCTCAGCAGAAAGAATCATAGAATCACAGAACCAAGCAGGTTGGAAGAGACCTCCAAGCTCATTCAGTCCAACCTATCACCCAGCCCTGTCCAATCAACTAGTGAGCAGGTTGCTGCCTAACCTTGAATCTTTCCAGGTAGAAGGCATCTGCCCCCTCTCTGGGCAACCTGGTCCAGTGTTTCACCACCTTCGTGCTAAGGCATTTCTTCCTTTTTCCTAGTCTGAATCTCACATCTTTTATTTTTAAACCATTATCATAGAATCAACCAGGTTGGAAGAGACCTCCAAAATCATCCATTCCAACCTATCACCCAGCCCTGGCCAATCAACCAGACCATGGCACTAAGTGCCCCACCCAGGCTTTGCCTGAACACCTCCAGGCACGTCGACTCCACCACCTCCCTGGGCAGCCCACTCCAATGCCAATCACTCTCTCTGGCAACAACTTCCTCCTAACATCCAGCCTAGACCTCTCCTGGCACTACTTGAGACTGTGTCCCCTTGTTCTGTTGCTGGTTGCCTGGCAGAGGAGCCCGACCCCACCTGACTAAATGCATCTAAAGCTGTCTATAAAGCAAGAATCTATCTTGATAGATAAATAAAATGTTGCTAAGCAAAGTGACCGTTCCAGTTCCAGATCAGATGACATTGCTGAGCAAACTTTGTGTGTACACCTAAATGAAGTGCAATGCAGAAACCTAGTCTGAAGGCCATGTAGGATGACACTCTTCCTCATAAAAGGAATAACACCATCAACAGATGTATAGAAGAGTCAATTGACAGTTTGATGGAAGTAGAGAACAGGTATTTCAGGGATGTATTAGAATGGGTGTAGCTAGTAGGTTGAGAGAGGTTCTTCTACCTCTCTGCTCTGCCTTGGTGTGGCTGCATCTGGAGTGCTGTGTCCACCTCTGGACCCCCAGTTTGAGAAGGTCATAGAACTGCTTGAGAGAGTCCAGCAGAGAGCCACAAAGATGATTAAGGGAATGGCACACCTCTTACAAGGAGAGACTGAGGGAGTTGGGGTTGTGCTGCTTGGAGAAGAGGTGACCTCATTCATGTTTGTAAGTATGTAAAGGGTGAGTGCCAAGAGGATGGAGCCAGACTCTGCTCAGTAATGTCCAATGACAGGACCAAAGGACAATGGGTGGAAGTTGAAGAATAGGAAGTTTCATTTAAGCATAAGGAAGAATTTTTTTCACTGTGAGGGTGACAGAAGACTGGGACAGGCTGCCCAAGGGGATTGTGGATTCTCCCTTTGTGGAGATATTCATGACCCACCTGGATTCCTGTGTAATCTGCTCTAGGTGATCCTGCTCTGGCAGGGTGGTTAGATTGGATGAGATTTTGAGGTCCCTTCCAGCCCCTGACATTCTGTGATTCTGTGATTCTGTAACAGTAGATGGACTTTCCTATGTTAGATAGAAGCAACATGACAGTGTTTCTGCTGATCCTCCAGTTTCCTTTCTTCAGTTGAGCTTCTTCAGCCAAGTGAACATCTTGTTCCCTCTCCCCATTCTCCATTCTCAAAGTGATTAGTGATTGCCTCGCCGAAGTCTAGTGAAATAATCATAGAATGATTTAGGTTGGATAGGATCTCCAAGATCATCTTGTTTTAACCTCCCTTTCATGATCAGTGACACCTTCTAGTAAACCCAGCTGCCAAAACTGCATCCAGCAGACTTGAACACCTCCAGAGAGCAGCTTGTCCCGATAACCTGTTCCAGTGTCTCACCATGCTCACTGTAAAGAAGTTCTTCCCAATATCTTATCTAATTCTACCTGTGATGGTTTGGGTGTTAATCCCTCCCCCCCTTTATGAAATCACCCAGACTAGACTCAGCCTAGCTAGAATTTAAAGAATAAAGCACTATTTACAGCTTAGCACAATACATGGGCACATATAGACAAATATTTACAGTTATATACAGAAACAGACAAGTTAAAAGTTATACAGAAGCACAACAGCCCTCCCAGAAACCAGACTCCTCAGGAGGGGCTCCCAACCACCCTTCCACCTCCTCTCCACCCCTCTACCTTATCCCAGACTTTGCCTTACATTCAAGGTGGGTTTGGAGAATTGGCCAGAGGGATTAGGAAGCAGAAGGATTAGTTACACAGACAGCAGGTTAAGGAAAAAAGTACCAGCTGCAAGAGGAGGCACTGCTGAAGAAAAGCCTGGATGAGGGACTTAGTGCCATGGTCTAGTTGATTGGACAGGGCTGGGTGCTAGGTTGGACTGGATGATCTTGGAGGTCTCTTCCAACCTGGTTGATTGATTCTATGATTCTATGATACAGAAATATACAAGTTAGAAAAGTAATACAGAAACACAACAGCCCTCCCAGAAACCAGAGTCCCCAGGAGGGGCTCCCAACCACCCTTCCACCCCTCTGCATTATCCCAGACTTTGATTTACATGCAAGGTGAGTTTGGAGGATCAGCCAGGGGGATTAGAAAGCAGAAGGATTAGTTACACAGACAGCAGGCAAAGGAGAGAAGTGCGGACAGCCAGAAACACACAGCAACTGTGTTATCTATGTTTGTGTTCTTGTTCTTATCCATCTCAGCAAGCCTATGAGTGAAGCAGACATCACCATTGTTTCCTTTTCACAGCCTAGAATCTAAATCCTCTCACTAAAATATTCCTGTTAGCCTCAAACTAGCACACTGCCCTTGTTCAATTTGAAACTATAACTCCTCATTCTGTCATTACACTCTCTGATAAAGGCTTCCTCCCATATTTCCCATAGGCCCTTTTAGGTATTAGGCTATTAAAAGATCTCTCCAGAGCTTTTGTTGCTCCAGGCTAAACAATCCAAACTCTTGCAGTCTGGCTTCATAGGGAAGGTTCTTCAGCCACCTGATCAATAATCAGTGGTCTCTTTTTGATCCCCTCCTATATCTCCAAGCAATAGTGCTGGGACTAGTCCTTTCCAATATCTTTAATGGTGATCTGGACCAGGGGATTGAGACCAGCATCAGTAGGTTTGCAGATGACAGCAAGATAGGAACAGGTGTGGAGCTGTTGGAGGGTAGGATTGACCTGCAGAGTGACCTTGCCAGGATGGATAGGTGGGCAGAGGCCAGTGGGATGAGATTGAACAAGGCCAAGTGCAGAGTTCTACACTTTGGCCACAACAACCCCAAGCAGGGCTGGGTGCTAGGTTGGACTGGATGATCTTGGAAGTCTCTTCCAACCTGGTTGATTCTATTGTTCTATGATCTGTAAATAACTCTACATATATGTTGAAAAGAGTAAGAGGACCTTAAAGTATTGCTTGTTTCACAGGTATGCTGTGAACAACACCACCCCAAAAAAGTTTGGTTGGTGGTGCCAGCGAGGCAATGTGATGGTTGCTGAGTGGGAGGTTTTACTCCAAAATCTTGACTATTTCCATCTTTCCCATTTCTGCGTGACCCTGGTGAGCTTGCTTCACTTCAGCATGCACTGCCTGGGCTGTGTGAACTATAGGGATTGTAATGCTTCAAAGCCTTTTTTAAGTGTCTTGGTATTCATAGAGAAGTGCAATAGACAAGCCAGATATGAACTCTGCTGTGGTCTTATAGTTGCTTATCTTGGGACACTGCATGGATGAAGCTTCTGTTTAATTCCATTCCCTTTTGTGAGCAAGGCTGGCACTGCAGTCTGGCCTCTGGCATCTTCCTGGAGATGACAGAGTTGTCTCTGTTGTCACAGGGTTTTGCTGGAGGATTATTGAAGCTTTTTGAGAAACCTATGACAAAAATACATCCACAGGGCACAAAGCATCTCAAGGATGTGCAAGAAGTCAGTGCCTCATTCCAAAATGGCTAAGCAGGCACCAACAGCGTGCAGTCAGCAGAAGAGGTTCAGCACCACTGCTGCTGCAGAGCTTGCACATAGAATAGAATCATAGAATCACAGAATTTCTTAGATTGGAAAAGACCTTCAAGATCCTCAAGTCCAATCATGAGTTTCACACCGACAAGTCCTTGACTAACCCAAATCCCTCAGCACAGCATCTCATCACTAGGAATCACTATGGTTGCAAAGGACCACCAGCATCATCCAGTCCAACCTTCATCCCAGCAGCCTTCATCACCAGACCATAACCTCAAGCACCACATCCACTCTCCTTTTAAACACTTTCAGGGAGGTGTTTAAAACACCTCCACCACCTCCCTGGGTAGCCTGTTCCAGTGCCTGACCACCCGCTCAGGAAAGAATTTCCTCCCAACAGCCAACCTAAACCTCCCCTGACACAACTTGAGACCATTTCCTCTTGTCCTATCATTAGTAATTCAGGAGAGAGAAAACATGCCAGACAGAAAGAAAAAGAGCTGCCACACCTTTTGGGAAATCAAATTAAGATTACCTTGGAATGTGTAAGGTATTCATTGAGACAGTCTGATTTGGGAGCTGGGAGAAGAGATTGTGAGAGGGATGGAGAGCTAGCAAAAGCAGGAATTAAGAACTGACATGTCAAAAAAACCATTTCAGTTAAACCACAGAATTCTTTTGCCAGAATGGAAAAATATGAAACCTAGCCTTGCTCTGTTCTTATAAATCTCTGGTTTTTGGAAGCTGTGATGAAGGATGAAGTGTGGTGCCAGCTCGGAGTGGAATCAATTTCTCCATGTGGACTTTTATGTCCCACTGTGTGAAATTGAAAGATGATTTCTTTCAGATTTCAGTTTTCTGGCCTGTTGGAGTTACTTACACAAACCCATCACTGCCTACACCTCCTGTAGCAACTCCCACCAGCAGGTGAATCTGGCTCTTTTTCCTGCTCTTGAGAAGTAAATCTCCTCAGCCATGCCTGCTAGACTACATCTTGATTTCTTTTCTGCATGATGCTGTTTGCTTGTTGATCCATGCCTTGGGACAGAGCACAATTAAATGAAGAAAAATGAAAGTGTGGTGCTATGCCAGACAGATTTGCTGCTGTCTTGCTGATTATGAAAGATGAGTGTGATGCTGAGCAAACAGACAAGAGTGGATAATGCTGTGTCCTTGATGTATTCCACTTCAGGCAGCTTTTTTTTGGAGCTCTGGTTCCTCCTCAGGACCCAGGAGTGGTAGAACTAACAGAGATAGGAGCCACCCCTTGTCCCTGTGCTTGCATGTTAGAAAGCTTGTCACAACCTTGGACAGTAGGACAAGGGAGGTTACTCTGCCTATGTACTCAGCTCTGCTCAGGCCACACTTTGAGTACTGTGTCCAGTTCTGGGCTCTTCAATTCAAGAGAGATGTTGAGATACTGGAACATGTCCAGAGAAGGGCAGCAAAGCTGATGAGGGGCCTGGAACACAGCCCTCTGAGGAGAGGCTGAGGGAGCTGGGAGTGTTTAGCCTGAAGAAGAGGAGGCTCAGGGCAGAGCTCATTGCTGTCTCAAAATATCTGAAGGGAGGCTGTAGCCAGGTAGTGTTGGTTTCTTCTGCCAGGCAACCAGCAACAGAAGAAAGGGACACAGTCTGAAGTTGTGCCAGGGTCGGTCTAGGCTGGATGTTAGGAGGAAGTTGTTGTCAGAGAGAGTGATTGGCATTGGAATGGGCTGCCCAGGGAGGTGGTGGAGTCACCATCCCTGGAGGTGTTCAAGAAAAGCTTGGCTGAGGCACTTAGTGCCATGGTCTGGTTGATTGGCTAGGGCTGGGTGCTAGGTTGGTCTGGATGATCTTGGAAGTGTGTTCCAACCTTGTTGATTCTATGATTCTAACCTGAAACAGAAGATAGTTTGGTATTCTTAGCTAGGCATTGCTTTGAGATTTATCTTTGTATAGGATGTAAATTTAACCTGTGCTGAAGCAGTCTGCTGTCATTTTGCACAAGGATTTGTGTAAAATATTTGATAACCAGCCCATCTTCCTCTGCTGAGCCTGAAGTTGCTCATTCCTTCAGCAAAAACACAAACTCTCATGCAAGATCTCAGTACTATTATTATCCATCACTATTTGCACGATGGCTTAAAGTTTATTCCCACGTCTTTTCTTCTTCAAGGTATTTGTTTTCCTGCTCTTCTCCTCACTCCTATTTCCACCCCTACACCTGTCTCTTGTTTTCCCAGTACGCCAGTTCAGAGAGATCTACTATCACTATTTATCTACCAAACACTGCTATTAGTCCATCCTCTACAATCATTTCATTCAGCATCTGTCTTCCTATGGGAATTTCCACTTCTAAGTCTCTGATCTTCCACAAACTCATTACATCTTTAATTCTCCAGACTGAGCCCATTACCCATGCCCCCATAAAGCCCCAAACCTGTATCCCAACATTTTGTTTGCCTCAACTTCTGGTCCCTGTTGCGCTGCAACCAATATTACCTCTCATCCTATCTCTAACAGCCATCTTCATCTGTATCAGGAACGGTGTGGCCAGTAGGATGAGGGAGGTTATTCTGCCTCTATACTCAACACAGGTCAGGCCACACCTGGACTCTTTGTGTCCAGTTCTGGGCTCCTCACTTCAAGAGAGATGTTGAGATACTGGAATGTGTCCAGAGAAGGGCAGCCTGTCCAACCTATCAACCCATTCCTGTCCATTCAACCAGACCATGGCACTAAGTGCCTCAGCCAGGCTTTTTTTCAACACCTCCAGGGATGGTGACTCCACCACCTCCCTGGGCAGCCCATTCCACTGCCAATCACTCTCTCTGCCAACGACTTCCTCCTAACATCCAGCCTAGACCTCCTCTGGCACAACTTGAGACTGTGTCCCCTTGTTCTGTTGCAGCTTGCCTGGGCAGCCCATTCCCGTGGTAAGTCACTCTCTCTGTGACTGGTTGGCCTGGATGATCTTGGACGTCTCTTCCAACTGGGTTGATTCTATGATTCTGTTTCCCAATCCACCTCAGTACTCCATCATCCAGACCACAGCTCCTCAGTTTAGCTGTAAAGATGCTGCGAGAGACAGTGTCAAGTACTCAAAATAATGGTGGACGGCCAGTTATGAAACAGCTTCCTTGTGCAGGGTCACAGCAAGGCTTGCAAGATGCACCTGGGCATTGGTGGGGCTCTGCATGCATCCAGCACCTTCCAGGCCTAAATCTACTGAAAATACTCCCAGAGCAGTCAATTTCCCTTTTTTATAGAAGATGGGAGAGTGATGAATTTCCTTAGCTCTAGGGGGATTAAATTCCCAGTTGAGTTAACTCTGTGATGTGGAGTGAACAGGGTCAAACAAAACCAACTTCCACCTTTCAAGTGATGGGTTTGGCTGCATCGGCGTGAACAGATTCTCCATTGTATTCACCACAAGCAGGCTTTTCTTCCCATATCAGCCTGCAAGGGATTTTTGTTCCAAGGGTTTTTAGTGGTTTTTTTTTTTGCCTCCACTATAGAACAAACATATTTATTGTCAACACTGCAAAAAAAACCCTCTGCTTTCCTTATGTCTGAGTTCCCATGTGTCTCTCGTACACTATCCCAGGGCATTGATAGACTGTAGGATCTTGTTCCAGAGCCTTATCTGCTTTTCATTTCAGTAGTGCTTTTCAAGTCTACTCCTATACAGCACCTTACCCATGTATCTCTCTGACCTTCTGCACCAAAAGCTACTCTGTCCTTTAAGCACCGAAACAGATTTCCCTTCTTTCATCAGCCTGACATGCGAAGCCCCAGAACTTGCCCCTAGCCCCAGCCCTGTGGAGTTTGTATCAACACTGCCAGCAAAGGATGTCGAGGCAATGGTTTTCCAGGGCTCAGCAGTGATATTATCAGTCCATTAACCTGAGTAAGCTGTATCGCTGTACCTGCGTATTTTGACACCTCCGAGTTACTTTGCGCTCTCTCTTGCAGCAGACAGCTTCCTCTTTGTAGCTTAGGAGCCACTCCACGTACTGATTTCACATTTGCCTCTTCACTTGTGTAAAGCTTATCTGCTTCTCCTGGATATTTTTATACTTCCTTTTTCTTTCTCTCTCTCTTTTTTTTTTCTTTTAAAGAGGTTTTCAGTCACCGTAGATGCAGGCAGTGGAACTGCAGTGATTTGCAGGAGCCAGCTTCACAGCCTCTCTTTGGAAAGCTGTTAACCATTTGCTACTCTACAGAAACAATGAAGTATTCATTATTTCATATATATATTCATATATCTATTTATATAGCTTTTATTTCACATATATATTTTCATATATGTAAATAATTTCATTATTTATATATTACATATGACTCTGGCCAGCCTGATCTGTAGTCAGGTGGAGGTTGGTCTCTTCTGCCAGGCAGCCAGCAACAGAACAAGGGGACGCAGTGTCTAGTTGTGCCAGGGCAGGTCTAGGCTGGGTTAGGAATGTTAGGAAGAAGTTGGCAGAGAGAGTGAATGACATTGGAATGGGCTGCCCAGGGAGGTGGTGGAGTCGCCATCCCTGGAGGTGTTCAAGAAAAGCCTGGATGAGGCACTTAGTGCAGTGGTCTGGTTGATTGGCCAGGGCTGGGTGCTAGGTTGGCTTGGATGATCTTGGAGGTCTCTCCCAACCTGGTTGATTCTATGATTCTGTCTAAGACAGGGCGTCTCTGCCTATGGCAGGGGGTTGGAACGAGGTGATCCTTGGGGTCCGTTCTAACCCTGACTGATTCTATGATTCTATGATTCTATTCCAGGTAAAATGCAATAGCATAACACTGAGTGCAAACCATGCATTTAACAGAGTGTGTTATTGGTAAGGGCTGAATTTTAATAAGATTAAGAAAAAAAGATGACTTCACCTACCTCAGCATCTTAATTGCTGTTTGCAGGTAGGTGAGAATCATAGAATCATACAATCATAAAACCATAGAATCAGCCAGGTTGGAAAAGACCTCCAAGATTATCCAGTCCAACCTAGCACCCAGCACTATCCAGTCAACTGGACTATGGCACTAAGTGCCTCATCCAGACTTTTCTTGAATACCTCCAGGGACAGTGACTCCACCACCTCCCTGGGCAGCCCATTCCAATGCCAATCACTCTCTCTTGCAACAACTTCCTCCTAACATCCAGCCTAGACCTGCCCTGGCACAACTTGAGACTCTGTCCCGTGGTTCTATTGCTGGTTGCCTGACAGAAGAAACCAACCTCCACCTGGCTACAGCCTCCCTTCAAGTAGTTGTAGACAGCAGTGAGGTCACCTCTGAGCCTCCTGCAGGCTGCACACCCCCAGGTCCCTCAGCCTCTCCTCGCAGGGCTGTGCTCCAGGCCCCTAAACAGCCTTGCTGCCCTTCTCTGGACGCCTTCCAACACCTCAACATTTCTCTTGAATTGAGGAACCCAGAACTTGACACAGCACTCAAGGTGTGGCTTGCCCAGTGCTGAGTACACAGGCAGAGTAACCTCCCTTGTCCTCCTGGACACACTGTTCCTGATCCAGGCCAGGATGCCATTGGCTCTCCTGGCCACCTGGGCACACTGCTGGCTCATGTTCAGCTACTATCTACCAGTACCCCCAGCTCCCTTTCTGCCTTGCTGATTGTCCCTGTGTCTGATGGTACTGCTTTACAATTATTTCCTGTATGTGCCTAGGTCTGTTACATATTTGAGGCTAATATATATTGAGTCTCAATATATATTTTCACAGAGACTCAATAATTGTAGTTAAAAGTGACTCATTCAAAATAAGTTTTTACAGAGCTCTATAGTTAGATTTTTTTTTTCCTCTATCTTAAACAAGAATATGAGAATTCCTACTCACAAATCAGAAATTAGTTTTAAACTTTTAAGCTTTGCTCATTTGTGTGAAATAAGATAGCTTAATATCCATGTTTAATTTAGGTGTCATGGATTTTTTTCCTTCTTTGTGACAGTTTGGGTGTTACCCCCCCCCCCCCCC